>PVJA010008126.1:0-45276 GCA_004027025.1 Myocastor coypus
GGAGATAGGTAGCTAAATTGGTGAGAAACGTATGGTTATATTTTATGGAAATAACCCTTGAGAACAAGGACTGTTATGGACAAAGTTTTAGAACATAAGAAACACTGAACTGAGAGAGTTCTAGGCTTCCAGGGAACAAAACATTGTCTTCTAAGAAAGATCAGAGCAACAGCCAGTGGATGAAGTTATAAACCCACCCTGCAATCTGCATTATGGAACCAATGATTCTTTGTCTAATCATTCTTCCAAAACTGGTGCAACTCTACTTCCAGATAAGAGATCTCTAAGCCTTGACTCATAAGAACTTTCTCTGAAAGCTTCTTATCCTGAAACTCTTTCCTATTAAAGAAAAAAAAAGGATTATTCTTGGGCTGGTTTTTAAAATATTTAGCTAATAAATAAAAATGTATACATTTAAGGAATTTATATTTTATGTTGAAATATACCTGTTGCATAAGGAATACAAATACATTGTATACATTTTTAAATGTATACATTTTTACTTGTCAATTAAATATGAATAGAATATATACACTAGCTTAATTGCCACAATCAAATTAATTAATATATTTGTCACCATCCACAATTGCCTCTGCATGTATGTGTATGTGTGTGTTTATATATGTGTGTATTGGGAATAAAGAACAGTTAAAATATGTTCTCTTACCAAATTGCAAGTAAATAATACAATGTTATATTTATGGTCACCAAAATGTATTTATTTCACAAAAAATGTTCCTTCTTTGTTTTTTTCATTTTATGTATTTGGTACAGGGTTTCACTACACAGCTCAGACTCATAGTGATCCTCTTGTTTTCAGCCTACTCAGCACTGGGATTATAAGTGTTTGCTCCCATGCTTGGACTTGGTTCACTCAGTGCACCTCAGGGGTGGATCTGGCATGGCATGTGGGACCAGGACCAAACCCTGGCCCCTGTACTTGCCAAAGGTGCTGTAGTCCACTGAACTATCTCTCCAGCTCTTGTTCCTACTGATCAATGTCTATACATTCCATCCTTCCCTTTTCGCCTCCATCTTGGCTTTCTAGTCTCTGCTCTCTGGAGCCTAACTTTTTAGATTCCACATATAGGTGACATTACATGGCCTTTGTCTTTCTATATTTGCCTTATTTCATTTAACATAGCATCTTAGGTTTGTTCACTATTATACCTGTGTAGTACAGACTTTCTAGTGGACTTTTTTTTTAGAGTATATCTATGCATGTATAAATACATTATACTCTCCTGAAATTTCATATTTCAACAGAGCTTGACGATTATCAAAGTATGCAGTGGCCTCTGGCCAACCTCCTAGAATATCTCCATAATCACACTGAGTCTTATGGCACAGGCTTGTTTAAACAGACTAACAGAGGCATAGATAGCCAGGCGTGGTTACCTTCTCTTTAGCCTACCCCGCCAAAATGACTCAACACCATCAATCACAGGAGAATGTTTACTGAGAACCAAAAATGTATTTGTTGCACAGAAGGAAAGAACATACTTTGAGTCTACAATAAACTCAAAGTATCTTCTTTTATTTCCTGACTTTGGGAATCTAAGGGCTATCCTCTAACGTGGCTTTTTCCTCAACATAAATTTCCTTAGATAATCTTATTCTGGTGTTCCCTTAAGTAGTGTATTGTTGTAAGTGAAAAATGTACCATGAAAAATGTTATGATATATTTAATTGTATCTTTTTAGAGATAAAAATATGCATAGCAAAAATTTTAAAAGAAAACAGACTTAAAAGATAACTATATATATATATATATATATATATATATATATATATATATATATATAAAAGACAACTATAGTTAGTTTTAGGATGATAGAGCTATTGATGTTGTTTCCTAGACTTCTGTTTCCAAATATTCTGTCCTGTGACTTTTAGCTTCCTTATATAATAAAAGGATCAAGCCTAACAAGTGCTTCACACAGGGAGTTGTAGTTTGGGCTACTTCTGTGCAAAACAGCTGGAAGACAAAGACACAAGGGACTATTCCCAGAGTACACAGCTACTGTGCAATGTCTTGTATGACTGGAGCTTCCTTATAGCTAACAGTTCTATCTAAGAGAGATAGAGCAAAAGGGTCCAATGAACTATATTTCAAAATTCCTTCTCGCATTACTGCCTCTACTTCACGGGGACTGGTGATACTGCCTAGAGTATTCAGACAGTCCTGCTTGTACCTGTGTCTAGGGCTATCCCCACTCTCATCTCCCTAGAATACCCCAGAATGTTTAGCTTTTCAGGATAACCACTCTGACCATATTACATTTGATCATATCATGCTCCTGTTGCAAAATACTAAAAAATATCTTCATTACTTACTAAGTTATTTTATTTGGCTTATGTCTACCAAAGTTTCTGTGCATATATCAACATATATATATATATATATATATATATATATATATATATATATGTGCATAAGCAGATCAAGTTTATATGACTACTTGTTCTTTTTCCAATGTTTATGTCAACTGGATCCAAACTGAAACCAAAGAAACAACAAAAAAAACTAATTAAAAAAGTTTTATATGACTTGTCTGCCCTTTCTTTCTTTCTTTCTTCTCTCTCTCTCTTTCTCTCTTCATTCTTTTTCTTTAGCTAATGAGTTCTTAAACTGATTTTAAAACTTGGCTAAATTGATCCAATTGTTTGATTGTTCTAATCTAGAAAAATAGAGCTCCACTGTCTTTTTCCTACACAGATTTATCTTCTTTTTCTATATTTCTCTCAGTCATTTTCCTATAAGAAAACTTTACTGACAAAATACTCATTGCTTAGTTTCTAAATTTACATTTCAAGAAAGAAAGCTAGGGTGTGAATGTGGGGGCAGTTTTCTGAATGAATTCATAACATCTGTACATGTCTATGGAGTACAGAGTGCATTTGGATAGGATATGCTGAGCGTAGTGAGAACTGGCAGCTGCCCAGACCCAGCCTCCCTATACAGGAGAACAACCCCTTAACTGTTCCTTAGTTTAAAACTGGAATAGGGCCAGCGAGATAGCTGAGCAGACTGAAGTTCCTGCCTAGGCAAGCTTAGGCAAGCACAGGGACTGTAGTTCGATCCCCTGCAACACATGCTATGCCAGCTCCGGCCCTGTGACACGCTGAGCTGGCCAGAGTCTGGGCATAGTGCTGCATGCCTATAATCCCAGCACTGCAGAGGCTGAAAGCAGGAGGATCACCATGAGTCCTAGCTGCATAGTGAAACCTTGTAGCAACCAAATACATAGAAGAAAGAAAAAAAAAACAAAACAAGCAAACAATCTGGAATAGATACTCACATCCAGTGCTAATGAACCTAAGTTGTATGTGTTGTTATTTTTCTTAAAGAGATATTAATAGGGCTGATGAGACGGTTCAGCAGTCTAAAGTGCCTGCTTAGGAAAGCTTAGGCAACTGCAGGGACCGTGGCTTGATTCCCTGCACCACATGCTGCACCAGCCCCACCCCAACAGCAGGCTGAGCTGGCCATAAAAAAAAAAGAGCAATGTTAATATATGAGTTGCCCTCATATATAGAACCTCCATATTCAGATGTAATTGCACCATTGGCACTTTGCAACAAAGTGGTTTTTGGATTGTAGTTTGGACACTTATCTCTACAAGTTCAAAAGTACTACTTTATAATATCCTTTCAGCTATTTTATAAGAATAGATATTTAAGTCAGCTTTACAAATATACATAGGCATTTACAATTTCTAATCTTGCAACAATGAGTAAAATCCACTTAAGTAGTGTAGTGGTGATACTATGAGCAGTTTGAACAAAGTTTTCAATTAACAACTAATAAAGATGTAATTTTTTTCTCAAAAAAAGACTTTTTTCTCAATGTGGAGAAAAAATTTAAAATTTAAAAACATGAGCCAACCCCTGCCCAAAAGATTTGATCCATAATTTTTTAAAACTAGAATTTAAACAATGCCTCAGGTTTTCTGGGTAGATGGAAGTAGGTAGTCAGTCATTCACACTGAATTCTGTATAGAGGCAATCCCTGACCCACTCCACTTTTAGCACCTAAGCAAACAGGCGAATAGAGACAGGCATGTAGATTACCTACACCATCTGCTCTGTGCCAGGCAAAGTTTTTGGTGCTTGCAGGGTATCGATGAATAAAATGGTCATCATCTCTGTCCTAATAATTAGCATATGCTGATCAGTGAATCCGGAGCATTGAATGCCATTAACTTGAGATCTAGGGGCCACCAGAATGATGGAATTACATGTGAAGTGCTGTGCATACATTTCCTTCTTAGAACGTAAGTCTTCAGATTTCATCTGATCTTCAAAGGATTCTGTTATCTTCGAAATATTTTTTCAATGGCTATAAAGTACAGATTTAGACCATCTAAATTGTGAGCTTATAGTGAATTGGATTTGTATTGAGAGTAGACTCTGCTACATATTAACTACAAAAACATGGACGAATAACGTGATTGTATTTTTCTGCATCTCAGATTTCTCATGCGTAAAATTAAGATCAGGCTCATAAAAGTTTTTCAAGGGTAAATTGGATTATGTTCATTTTTCTTTTTTTTTTTGGGGGGGGGACTGGGGATTGAACTCAGGCCCTTGTGCTCGCCAGGCAAGCACTTATTCTACTGAGCCGTTTCCCCAGCCCCTGGATTATGTTCAGAAAGTCTTTAGAATACTCTAAGGTAGTTCCCTCTTCCTTTACCTTAATCCTGAGGTTCTCAATCACAGTATGAATGAGAATTTGAAGCAAGTTTAAAATACAAACATAGAGTGGGCTGTCACTCATAGCTACAGTATCCCAATCTCTAGAAATTTTCCATTTCAGTATGGGAAGTGACATAATTGATGAGATGGCACCTTCCAAACTAAGAGTTTATTATTTCACGAAATGACCAACTCTCTATACACTGACTGGGCTGGCAAGATAGCACAGCGATATAAAGAGCCTTCTTAGGTAAGCTTAGGTGGGCACAGGGGACCACAGTTCAATCCTCAGCACCACATGCTGTGCAAGTCCTGCCCTCAGCGTGGACTGAGCTGACAAAACAAACAAACAAACAAACAGACAAACAACAAAAATTTATATACACCAACTGCATGTGCACCAAATATTCTGAGAATTTTCTTTGGAGAATATTTTATGACCTCAACATATAGACAACTGTCATTCTGTGATTGCTTCTGTGGAATAAATACCTCTTTTTTTTTTTTAGTTTTTAGCAAGTTTATTTTAAAGCTTGCCAGGTATGGTGGCTCATGCCTGTAATCCCAGCACTCGGGAGGCTGAGGCAGGAGGATTGGTGCGAGTTTGTAGCCTGGGCTACAAAAGTGAGCTCAAGGCCAGCCTGAACTGCATACTGAGACCCTGTCTCAAAAAGACAAAAAACAAACAAACCAACAAATAAATAAATAAATAAATAAATAAATAAATAAATAAATAGATAGATAGATAGATAAATAAAGCTATATAATGACGCTTGGTGAAATTCTGTTCGTGTAACTCAGAAAGACAACATACATGTTGTCTCTGTCATCCTTATATTGACATATTTTGGCAGGATGATTGACTAATACCTGTCTGTTCATTCTGCTTGTAAGTGAACGACTCACCATTACTTTATCCTTGTTCTGTTTCATCTTATTGTCTTATTTTTTTTCTCTTCTGGCTCTGGCTCTGGTTTTAGTTAAGATGTTTTAGTATGCCATTTAGTTTTATAAGTTAATTCTCAGTTTATAACTCAATGTTAGCACAACACAGATTTCACTCCCAATGAAGTTTTCCTCTAGGGAATTTCTAGGTTGACATTTTCTTCTTAGAAAACCCACATTCATCCATTGATTTTAAAATTGTTGTCAGAATTTTGCCTTTCCTTGACACTTGTACCCACACCCAGAAATATGCTCTGGAAAATTTCTTATGTATTACAGAGAAGTAAGAAACTAAAGGGCTGGGAATAGCAGTGCATACCTATAATTCCACCTCTCTTGGAGGTTGAAGCAGGATTATAAATTTGGGCAAATTAGTGAGACCATGCTTCAAAACAAAAGATAAAATAAATACAAAAAAGGGCTTTGGGATGTAGTATAAAAGGTCCTAGTACTCAATCTTCAATATAAAAGAGAGAGAGAGAGAGAGAGAGAGAGAGAGAGAGAGAGAGAGAGAGACAGAGAGACAGAGAGACAGAGAGACAGAGAGAGAGGAAAGAAAGAAGGAAGGAAGGAAGGAAGGAAAGAAAGAAAGAGAGAAAGAAAGAAAGAAAGAAAGAAAGAAAGAAAGAAAGAAAGAAAGAAAGAAAGACAGAAAGACAGAAAGAAAGAAAGATCACTAAAGTCACCAAGACAGGGCTGGGAACACAGCTCAGTGGCACCATGCCTGACTGGCAAGCATGAAGTCTCAAGTTTGATTTCTGGTACCAAAACCAAAAACCAGTCACTAAGACAACATCAAAGTAAAGTTAAGTGCTGGCCAGATAACTCAGTGGACTGAATGCCGGCTTAGGCAGAGCACAGTGACCAGGGTTTGATCCTGGTTTGCTATGCCGGCCCCAAGCCTTCAAGGCCCACTGAGATGGTGATTGAGACTGAGCATAGTGGCACATGCCTATAATCTTAGCGCATGGGAGGCTGAAAATAGGAGAATCACTAGGAGTCTGATCTACATAGTGAGACCCTGTAGACCTTGTACCAGATACATTAAAAAAAAAAAAAAAAAAAAAAAAAAAAAAAAAAAAAAAAAAAAAAAAAAAAAAAAAACCTCAGAGCACTTTAACTAGGTTTGGGCCAGCCAGATAGCTCAGCGGATTAAAGTGCCTGCTTAGGCAGATGCAGGGGCCTAAGTGCTTGGGAGGCTGTAAACAGGAGGATCACTAAGAGTCTGATCTGTGTAGTAAAATCCTGTAGATCTTGTACTAAATACATTAAAAAAAGTAACCTCATTGTACTACCCTGAGCATAAGAGCAGGAGAGGAAAATGAAGGTGACATCAATAAGAAAACCTGACAGAAAGAATCGTCGGTATCTAATACTCAATTAAGAGACACTAAGCAAGGAACTGACTGTAAAAGTTGTTCAGTATAAAGAAGTGCAGAATTTAGACTCATCAGTCTCAGACCTAGTGTTGATAGCTCATGATATCTGAACACTTGGGGCCCGGCCTCACTCTGGGTGCTTCCCATACATATCTCACTTCACTCTACAAATAGCCTGTGGGTTAGTTTCTGTGTTTTCCTCATTTTCTAGTCTTCCTGCTCCAGTTGTTCACATTTAAAGTTGTCAGGTTCATCTCATAAGGTATAATTCTGATATATGATTCCTTCCTCAGAAAGTTCTTGTATGGTACTTTTTAAAATGTATTTAGTACAGGGTCTACAAGACCTCACTATGTAGATCAGACTCACAGTGATCCTCCTGTTTTCAGCCTCCTGAGGGCTGGGATTGCAGGCACATGTCACCATGCCCAGTCTCAATCGCCATCTTAGCATGCCCAGCATTTGGGGTTGGCATGGCATAGGGATCGAAGCCTGGCAGCTATGCTTTTCCTAAGTAGGCGCTTTAATCCACTGAGCTATCTGGCTGGCCCTGATTTTTTTTTTTTTTTAATTGAGAGATTCTTCTACTGATGAAAGCATGAAGTGGAAATTCTTCAGTCCAGCTTTAAAGGCTTGTCACAGTGGCAAACTTGTTGCCTTAAAAAACCCTGGAAATTGCTCATTAATGCAACAAAAGAGAGGCCTCCTGGTCTCCACTGCCCACATGATTTTCTTCTTACTCTTTTAGTTCCTAATCATTTTTCAAGTGCTGACCCACAAGCCCCTTCTGTGCAAAGCCTTCCCGGTTCATTCCTGTACACACACCTCCCGTTACCTCTGTGTTCCTATGAGACTCATTGGTAACACACTCATGGGGTATTGACTCTATATTACTTTGCATTGTGTCTTACTGCTCCTGTGTTAAAAGCCTATGACTCTCAGTGTGTCATGCACTTCTCTGAGCCTCTCTGCATCACGCCTCCCTCAGTTGTGGGGCAGACAGAGCAAAGCTTGAGGCCTAGCATAACTGAGATTCAGCCTGGACTCCTCCTTCTGACTGGGTGACTCCACACTTCACTCCTGTCACTCTTAGTATTCTTACCTAGAAAATGAATAACAATAATGACACATTCCTTGCACTATATACAAGCTCTGATACAGAGTAAGTCTCAATAAATAATTAAATTTTTTGTTAGGCAAAGGTGGCAAATTACTGGCTACATTCCTTTAAGAGCCAGAATCCACACAAAGTATGATTAATTACATGCTGGAATTTAATACCACAAATTCTGGCACTAGAAAGTGCATTTCACGCCAAAGATATGCACAGGAGTTTGATTGTTGCTTGAAGCTGAAGCAGAAGCAGCAAAATAATGGCATGTACTGTGAATTTTCAAAATGCATGCAGAAAATCCTGGGTTCAATCCCCACTAACACACACTATTATGGTTTGTGCATAGGTGCCCCCCCCCAAAGCCTCATGCAGTCATGGGACAGCTTCTCGAATCTATAATTGATTATTGTGGAAATGGATGCTGCCCCTCCCCTGGGGCAGGTGCTTTGCATTTCAATGTAAGGGAGGGAGAGAAATTAGCTGATTGAGCTGCTGCTAGCTCTCTTGCTCTTAGCTGCTGCCATGAAAGGTTGCCCTCTGCCATGCACCTCTCTACCTTGGAGCATGCTGAATATGGACTGAAACCTCCAGTAACTGTGAGCTAAATAAACCTTTCCTTCCCTTATTCTGAGTGTCAAGTGTTTGTCCCAGCAATGAGAGAAGAGTAAGAAAACACACACACACACACACACACACACATGTATGTGCACGCACGTGCGCATTCTGCAAAAAGAAAGACTTCTAGAGGCATTGTATAGTTGAATCATTATTCAGCTAAGCTTGATGAGAAAGTCTTCACACTAGAACCTTGCAGACCTTCCCTATGACCCTGGGGCAACAAGAAATCCTAAAACACTTCAAATCTTTGTGACTCAAAGTGATGTCAGTATCCAGTGGTACAGTGTTGCCAAGAATCCTGTTAGAAATGCAATGGGTCGCCTGCTTCCTCGATAGATAATTTGTGAAATCTCAAGCATGCTGCTTATATTTCCTCTCCATCACTTCCTTCTTCTCTAAACTAGCAATGGTAATGGCAAACAGTTTTATCACAGAGTTCTTACAATTTTAAATAAAATACTATATCTAAAACATAGCTATGTCTGCATATACCATTTGCTCAATATCTATTGACTGTCGTCATCAACATTACTAGTGGTATTTACATTTCAATGATCATGATAGTTGACTGTTGTGTCAACTGATGTAAGAAAGTCCCAACTGAGTGGATCAGTACCATTCTGGATATGGATTTGGCTCCCGTGCACAAGATGCTTCTGCTAAAACTACCATCCATTGACTTACAAAATGTTTCAGCCACCATCATGGAACTCTGCACAGCACAGCCTTTGGCAAAAGAACATATTTTATGGTCAAAGAAGTGAGGTAATTGGCTCATCTTCATAAAACTCACTGGTGTTCCCATGTTCCTTACTACCCCAAAACCCTTGTATTGTTTAAAAAAATTAATGAGCTTTTGAAGAGGCAGTTACAATGTCAGCTAGGTGGTAATACCTTGCCAGGCTGGGGCAAGGTTTTTAAAAGGCTGTAAATGCTTTCAATAAGTATTTACAAGGTGTTTCCCATGGCCAGGATACAATAGTCCAGGAATGAAGGGGTAGAATTGGTAATAGTACCACTCACCATTATTCCCAGTGATACACTAGCAACATTTTTGCTTTTCAGTCCCGTGACCTTTTGTTTTTCTGGCCTATATGTCTTAGTTCCCTATTGGGGAAGGCGTCTACCAGGAAGTATAACAATCATTCCATTGAACTGGAAGTTTAAGATTTCCCCCTGGTCATTTAAGGGCTCCTCATGCCTCTGAGTAAACAAGCTGAAAAGAGATTTAAGGCATCGGCAGGGGTGACTGACATAGACTATCAAAGGGAAATTGGACTACTACTCCACAATGGAGGAAAGGAAGAATACACTTGAGTGCAGAAGATCCCTTAGAGTGCCTTTTAGTATTATCATGCTGTGTTATTAAGGTCAATGGGAAACTACAGTAACTCAGATCAGAGAGGATGACGAATGCTCCAGAACCTGTAGGAATGAAGGTATGAGTCACTCCAGGAGGGAAAGAACCAAGACCTGCTGAAGAGCTTGCTTAAGGCAGCAGGAATGTAGAATGGGTAGTAAAAGGTAGCTCTAAATACCAGCTATAGCCGGGCGTGGTGACACACGCCTATAATCCCAGCAATCGGGAGGCTGAGGCAGGAGGATCGGTGTGAGTTCAAGACCAGCCTGGGCTATAAAAGTAAGCTCAAGGCCAGCCTGAACTGCATACTGAGACCCTGTCTCAAAAAGACAAAAAAAAAAAAAAAAAAAAAAAAAAAAAAAAAAAAAAAAAAAAAAAAAAAAAAAAAAAAAAAAAACAGCTATAACTATGTGATCAATTCTAGTAATGAGAATGATAATTGTAGTAGTTCTCTCCTAATATATTCCCATGTAATACCATAATGATAGGCAATGTTGATTCTTAAGTAATTTTAAACCTATGGTATAATGTCCAAGTTATGAAATGTTAGGAATACGTATCACCTAAAGAAAATTTACTTTTTCTTCATTTATGCATTTGGTACAGGGTCTCTCTATGCAACTCAAATTTGTAGTGATCTTGTTTACAGCCTCCCCAGCACTGGGATTACAGGCATGTGCCACAATGTTCACGTTTATTTACTGGCTCAGCACACCCCAGGGGCAGGACCAGCTAGGCATTTGGGACTAAGAATCAAACTCTGGTCCCTGCACTTGCCCAAGTAGGCTCTTACTCCACTGAGCTATCTTGCCAGCCCTAAGAAAATTTATACTTTTAAAACAACATACATGTATGATCTATTGGCATCATGCTCATCCAAGGGGAAGAAAGGGATGCATAGATAGGAAAGTGGAGGTGTGCCAAGATCTTTTTCTGTCTAGTCTCTGGGCAGTCATCAATAATCTCTTTTCAAATTTATTTATTTTTATTGTGCCAGGGGTCAAACTTGAGAATTCACACATGGCAGGCAAGTAATTATTCCACCCCAGCCTTACAGTTGTTTCTTTTAGCTTTCAAGTCTAGGTATTATCAGGCAACTCTTGTTTGCTTAATTTTTGAGAGACAACATTGCTGACATCATTTGGATGGATAGACAATTCTAGTTTCTCTTTGGTGGTGGTTATTCCAGGTACAAATCAGTTAAATATAGGATCACAAGAGAGGAATTCATCATGAGATTACAAGAGGAATATGTACTTTTTAAGTGTTCCTAGAATTACATTAGAATTTGTTACTCATTTCAGGCTCTTTCTTGGTAGGAAAAAGTCATACACATCTCTAGTTTGTAATTTAGTATACCTGTACAGGTTGATAAATAATAGTCATAACATCACTGAATCAGGGTAGCTTCCTAAAACACTGGAAATTCTCTTATAATAATAAACTTACATTGTTTGTTCTTCTTTCATGTAAGGAATGACAAACCAGATGAATAAGAGTATTCAGGAAGCATTCCTAATATTCTGAGCTTTTTGAAAATAGACTACTTTTTATCTTACCTTAAATAAATTCACTATTTAGGGATTATCTTATCTCCTTCTACTCATTGTGTATTATTACTTTTCAGAGGCTGATAGTTGCAGCAGAGAGTGTATAGAAAGTATATGAAGGGCCGATGAGATGGCTCAGCAGTCTAAAGTGCCTGCTTAGGCAAACTTAGTCAACCACAGGGACTACAGTTTGATCCCCGGCACCACACGCTGGTCCAGCCTGCCCCGCCCCCCAGGGCAGGCTGAGCCAGTATATATATATATACAAATTAACCAATTTAGATGATAATGGCAACTTCTTTGAGTAGGTATGTGACAACATGGCTTGTCTGTCTCTGCAGTCAAAACAAACGAAAACTTCTGCGGTATATATAGGTAAACACCTGCTACTGGATTCAGAAAGAGTATTATTTTGGAACATCTCATTCAGATCAAAATAGCAACAAAGTGTGCAATAAACAAAAACCTTATGAAGAGTAATTCATTTGTTGAGTGAGATTTAAGAGGGCTCTATTCAAAGTCTTATAAGTAATAATATGTTTACTAGGTCGTGACAATTCTATACCAATTATATTGAACTCCAAATTGCTTAGATCTACTGAGTGAACTGAAGTTCTGAACCTAACTCATAGTTAGCTTTTGAATACTTTTGTAAAATGATTAATTTTATTGTTGGGAATTTTCAAACACCACAGGTTTTCCAGGAACATATATAAATAAAAACACATGGGCATCCCCCAAAATTAAACGTAATTTAAAAATATAATTTTTGAGAAGAAAAAGGTTAACGTACATTGCTAACATATCTTCTTGTAGAAAAAGTAGAGTATTACTCTATGAAGAAGCTTCACAATTATGTCCAATTTTTAAGGAAAAACATGAGGGCAATCTAGTTATTGGAAATATTAGGCCATGCTCATTCCAAGAGAAAAGAACTGGACAGATAGTTTTATATGAAACATAAACAGGGTATCAGAAAAATGATCACTAATTCAAGGGCAACAGATAAAGCAGGCAAGGGTTAACAGTTCCTCCCAGGCACTGGCATTTATTTTCAACCAGAAAAAAGGGAGAAATGCTTAGACTATCACCAAGATAGGAATGTTAGCATAAAGAATTATGGCAGAAGATCAGTTACTTGAATCAAGAATGAAAGTTGAAATAACTAAAATTGTAATTAAGAATTTATCATACCTCATGTTCTTTGCTAAATATTTTTGTTTATGCATATATTTAATTTTATTTTGATAGATAACACAGTGTCATATATAATTTTCATAACAATAAATAATACAATCAAATACCTAACAGGCTTGATATTATTATCCTTTTGCTGCAGAAAAGGAGAGGATGAGAAAATTAAATGATAAGACCAAGTTTGTCAGGACAGCAATGTTAGCACTTTTCCCAGGACTAGCTTAACATTTCTTTAATACGTAGTAATCAAGTTATTAATATCAGAAATTATATATTTTATAAGTGTAGTGCCTGCTAACATATTCTATGTAAAGTATACATGTTTGACTAAGAATTACAAAATCTGTAGGATTAGCATTAAAACAAATGATGCACAAAACCTTAAAAATAGTTTAGGAGCACCAGTCTTTTCATTTAATGTTAATGATCTTTACATAAGGTCTAGATGATGTGTCTACTCTATAATATGCTTGGAAGAAACAGATAAAACACTACAATAGTAGATTAATATGTTCATATTCATTGATATAAGCTAAAAGGAACTCACTACTTCAAACACAGTTCTCTTTGAGATCTGTCTCTGTGCCACAAACATAAAGTGAAAATTATATAAACTTGATTTAGAACATGGAAATTACTGACCAAAGATCTCATTTCTTCTTCATCCAATTCATCAGATCCTTCCACTGAACTGAGAAAGATTTGCAGAAATAGTGTGATCTGATCTGACCATATGCTTAATCTGTGGCAATAGAAATTAGGAGTTGAAGTTAACTAATACAACTATGAATATTTCTGCATATATCAGGCTTCACATTTTGTATGTGTAAAGAAAACTGCCTATGTGTACAGACCATTGGTTGGCAATACCACATCTATTAACAAGAATGGTATTTAGGAACACTTTTTGATAATTTTAAATTAAATGAACCAATATTTATAGTTTAAAATCTAAGGAGTCAGTGTACATTGAAAGAAATAGATTTGACCTAGAACCCAGGCCCAGTGTGTGAGATGACCTGGGGCCCACTGGATCCTCATTTGAACCAAATCTCAAGCCCAGCATGTGAGTGAGACAAGGTGGGGTCTGCTGGATCCTCATTTGAGCAAAAGCACAGGCCTGGCATTTGAGTGAGACAAACTGGTACCCCCGCCCCTCATTCCATCCAGAGCCCAGGTTTGATGTGTCCAGTGTGGAACCCTGTGGCAGAACTACCTACAGAGACGATAGAGGCAAGACCCACTCAGCTGATCCAGAAGCAGAACAACTTGCCAGAGTAGCATAGCAGGTTCACCTCCAAAGCCTGCAACAGGAAGAAGTGGAGCACAGCAGCCAGACCCAAGTTATACCCACCTGGATGAGTTTGAACTTGGTAATTCCTGACCTGGTGCTAAGGTAAGAATTCTACCAAAGCTTACACCAAAGATCAGGAGACAGACCTATACAAAATGACAAAGGAGCAAAATGCACTCGCAAGCCCCATGCCCACCAAGAACAAATATAGGAGATAATAGCATAGAAGCAATTGGAAATCACACACCTGAAAGCTCTGAGATAATAGCATTTGAAGAAACAACTGCAGAAAGGTATAGAGGAAATCATATTAGAAATTATCTCTGAAGTAAAAAAAGAAATGATAACTATAATGAAAGAAGAACTAGAATGCAAGAAGCAGATTCAGAGTGCTATACAGGAAATTAAAACCTCAATCACAAGGTGGCAATACTGTTTCAATGAAAGTGAAAACAGACTTTCAGACCTTGAAGACATCATTTCAGCTAGTGAAAACGTAAGAAAAGATCTCTTAAAAACAAGTAGGATGCAGGAAAAATAATTCAACATCTGCAAGATGATGCAAAGGTGAACAACATGAGACTAATAGGTGTCAATGAGAAAGGAGTCAGTAAAATGATATAAAAAGAATATAGACAGAAATAACAGTAGAAAACTTCCCAAATATGGAGAAAACATCTTATATTCAGGTAAATGAAGCATATAGAGCTCCAAAGAACATCAGCACAATTAAAGTCATACCCAGACATATAATAATCAAGATTCCAGAAATTCAGCACAGGAACAGTATACTAAAAGCTGCTTGAGAAAAGAAACAGATGACATTTAAAGGTAAACCCATCAGTATAATGGCAAATTTCTCTTTATAAACCATCAAGTCAAGAAGAGTAAGGAGCAAAGTACTTCAAGTCTTGTAAGAAAACAAATTCCAACCCAGACTGATGTACTCTGAAAATTCTCTTTCAAGTTTAATGGAGAAGTGAAATACTTCCATGACAAAGAACAACTAAAGAATTTCATGACGACAAACTCAAACCCTATGCAGACTACTAAAAGATATTCTAGAGAGGGATTAAAATGCCCATAATTTCATGAGGGAAAATGGAAGGAACTCATCAAATAGGGCAAACAAACACAGGAGGAAAAGGGGTATACAACAGCATTCTTTCAAGTATTCTTTTGTATACAGCAGCAAAATATGTCCATCAGCCTACTTTACAAATGGACTTCTCCCACATCTATGGGTCATGATTCTGTGCAGATCTACAGGGTAGATATCAAGAAAATAGCAGTAGCTCAGTCCCACAAGTGACACCTGGCCACCAGTAAGCATCATGGACACTGTCTAGTACACAATATACTAGAACTTTGTGTGATATCCTATTCTCAAACTGTTAGAAGTTCTGGCCATATAGTCACCATTCCAGTATTTACGTTACATTTTATTCTTAGTAATTCTTTACTATCATGAAAATTTTTTCTTAGATGAAATGTTTTGAAATACTAAATTTTGAATCACTATCTAATTAAATTTATAAATATTATTTAATCTTAATTTTTGTTTTAAGATTTATACTGTATCTTTGACCTACAATCTACTTATAAGATATATTTTCTTTGAGCATCAGAAACTTTAAAAAGTTTATTTTCATTTTCCATTGACTTTATATTACTTCTTCCTTGTCTTTTACACACAAACAGGTCTTCTTTTTCCTCTTTTAGTCCTTTGTATTAATTAGTCTAGTTTCTTACACACTTACTCTTTTTTTCCAATGTGGAATAAGATGCTATTTAACTTTGTTCTTCTATAGCTAATTTTTTATATATATGCTCTAATGATTATTTTTCTTTACAATTAGTTTTGGACAATTTAATTTTTGTGTATCTTGGTATGATTTTATTTAAAATTCTTGTGCAAAATATTCCTTTTTTAGAAATGTGCTATAATTTCAAATAAATTCAGAAATTTCAAATCTTTGTTTATTGCCTACCCCTTTCTACTTTGAGAAATTTGTAGGTGATACCACTGAACTCAAGTATGTCTGATTCCGACCCTTTTTTCTTTTAAATCTACTCCGTTGCCACAACTGGGTCTCATATAATAAGCTGTCACAGTGTTTATACTAAAGCACCTAACTGACACCCAGCCACTACATTATTTCTTCACCTACATCACAAACCGATTATGTCAGACAGCCACATTTGTCAAGAACACCAACGAGCACCATCTTGTCTTCCCAGTGATAATCTTTTGGTTTTTATCTCCTGGAACACATACATTTTTAACAACTTCATTAGTCTTTCCTTACTCAAATGCTTCCTGAATTTGTCTCCTGGGATATTATGCTCCTCAATTTTCCTAGTACTTCACCTTACATCCTTACATGGTGAGGGGTGTCCCTTGCTGACCTTGAAGCAGGAGTGCTGCAGGGCTCACCCTATATTCTCTTCTCAATACAAACTTGTTCACGTGGTGAACTCTTCCTGCCTTGACTCTTTTTTGGGGGTACAGCCTATAGGACCTACAGGATCTCACTACATAGATTAGAGTCATAGTGATGCTCCTGTTTTCAGGCTCCCAAGGGCTGGGATTACAGCCAGCCCTGAGTTTAAACGTAACTTGATGATTCTTCAAGTCATATCTTTGCCTCTGTTTTTTTACCTGAATTTAATCCTCAAATCTTAGTGGCCAGCTGTCACTACTGGATCTTTATCAAACCCTGAGTAGCACCTTGTGTCCATCCAATGCAACACGCATCTTCACTTCCTTCAGTGGCACTTTCTCCCATCCTCTTCCTTCCATCAGGTCTTGAGGAGTCACCTTAGAACTGATCTATCACCAAGTATCTGATGGTTTACACTCTAAATGCACTCCAGTTAGATCTCATTTTAAGCTGCTATCTGTACCTGCTAACTATTCCAGTAGTCCTGCTTCCTTCAATTCTTATTCCCATTTCAAGTCCCCAAACTCCCTTTGCCTGGAACACTCATACTCATTTAGAAGCTCATTCCCTCCTTTCTTTTTAAAAATATACTTAGTAGATTTTTATGTGTATTTATTTATTTTTAGTGCTATACGTTTGTAGTGTATAATTATAACATTTATTGTAGGGAGTGGATATCTGTAAATTTCCTTAATTCTTTTTATTCCCTTTCCCCTCTGTTTTAGTTACTTTCCTTTTAGCTAAGCTGCATTGTTTAATAGCTGCAATTTAAAGGAAGAAAAGTTTATTTTGGCTCTCATTTCAGTTCATAATTGACTGGCTCTAGACCAGGATGGCATGGCACAGGGCCATACCTAAGGAGACCTGCACACAGGCATGGCATGGCATGGCACACAGGAAGCAGAGAGCACACAGCAAGGAGCTGGGGCTGGAGCTAAGCCCTCTTGCTCCACACTGCTACAATGAGTCTCCTCCCACAAAACTTCATCTCTCAACAGCAAGCCTGTGATACCACTGCCATAATTCAGTCACCTTCCAAAAGCTCTGCCTATGAGTGTATAAGACTTCGGGGGATATTTTAGGTTTAAATCATAATACTGTCTATTTCTACCCCTGTTCTTCCATCTCAAGAATTCCTTCATATTGCCTACCTTTTTTAATTTTTAAATTATTTATAATTTGTAATATTTAAGGTGATGTGTCTGATTTTATTTCACTTAACATTATGTTTTCAAGGTGCATCCACTTTACAACAAATGACTCAAATTCATCCTTTTTTTCTTTTTAGTGTATTTGGTATGGGATCTCACTATGTAGCTTGGACTTGAAGTGATCCTCCTGTTTTCAGCTTGCCCAGTGCTGGGATTATAGGCCTGCACCACCACTCTTGGACTGGGTCTTTGTGGTGCTGGGGATCGAACCCCAGTCCCTTTGCTTGCCTAAGCAGGTGCTTAGTCCAGTGAGCTATCTTGCCAATCTGAACTGTGCTTTTATAAACAAGAGTATGCATGCACTAATTTAGTGTGTGATCTTTTATTTTTGTTTCTTTTTCATTTTTTTTTGTGGTACCAGGGATTGAACTCAGGACTCTGTACTTGCAAAGTGAATGCTTATTCTACTGAGCTATTTCACTGGCTCATGATCTTTAAATTGGCGAAGAAACCAAGGAGAATAAGTAGAGCAAATGGAGTTTCTACTTTTAGTTTTTGTGCAATCTTTATACTGATTCTAAAGTGGTTGTATTAGTTTACATTTCCATCAAAAACAATGTAAAAGGGCTACCCTCAACGCAGAGTCAAAATAGCATTGTTGTTTGATTTTTTTCATGGCTGTTGAAAGAGCAATTGAGGCAGCCTTTCAGGAATAAGAGGGAATCTCAGTATTGTTTTGAAAAGAAGTATCCATATCAATACAACAGAAATGAAAAAAAAACAAACAAACAACAACAACAAAATCACAATGAATACGATCAAAATCCAAAGGATTCTTGGTAAATTTATAATCCAATTAATGGAACAGAGTTGGTCAAATAGCTCAGCAGATTAAAGTGCCTGCAAGTGCAGGGGTCAGGGGTTTGTTCCCAGGGGCCTGCAGTGCTGGCTCCACCCCAGGGACACACTGAGACTTGAGACTGGGCCTGGTGGTGCATCCCTGTAATTCCAGCTTTTGGGAGGCTGTAAACAGGAGGATCACTATGAGTCTGATCTAGTAGTGAGACTCTGAATACCCTGTAGACCCTCCCCTCAAAAAAAAAAAAAAAAAAGACAACTGATGGGAGAATCTAGAAGAACTGGATAAATTTTTAGCCACATGTTATTCAATTTTCACAACAACTTAGTTCTCAGGTGAAGAATTTGCCAAATTATACAACTTGGTAATCAATGAGGCCAAGTTTTGAACTCAAATTTGTCAGCCTCAGGGGACTCACAGCAACTTCAGCTTTATGTAAAGCTTTAAAGTTAGTCAGTCTGGGGCTGGGGAGATAGCTCTGTATACAGAAAACACTAATCGCAGAACACACCAGTAGTGTTTAAAGCAAAATGTGGTAGTTATGGACTTTGGCTTCTGCTTAAACTAAAAAGCAATGATTGACTAGCAAGATTACAGCCCAAAGTGTGTGTAGGGCTCACCAAAAGTCTCATAAGTCCAAAGGTGGAGCTTTTGGAAATGACTGGATTCTGAAGGTTTTGAACTCATCAGTCGAAATAGCTAAATGTATTGCAAGGAAGTGGGACCCTATTGGAGATGGGTCACTGGGGGCATATGGTGACCAAGCCCGGCATGTTCCTGTTCCTGCCTCCTCTTTTCTCTCTCTTCTCACTGGTTGTCATGGAGGGCCAGCTGCCTTCCATCATGCTACGTCTACCCTGGGGCCAGCTGACTTTAAACTGAACCCATTGGAATAGTGAGTTTAAAGAAAACTCTCTGTACTGCAATTGGTATTTTGTGATAGCAAAGTGATTAATGCAGTAATTTTCACAAGTTAGCTTGTTTGTTTTATGGTTCTTAAATAGCATTTACTGTTTCTTATTTTACATGAAAAAAAGTTGTTGAATGATTTGAGCCAAGAGCTGAAGGTTGTCTACCTCAAATTATGGCTCTTTCTACATCTTCAAGGGCAGCATGTCAGGAATGAAGGAGCCTGTGCAGAGGTGTACAGAGCTCCTGGGAATACCATGTGTACAGATCAGGTAAGTAGAACAGCAAATGACATGGGATACATGCTCTTTCTTCTTCTTCTTTTTTTTACAAATACTTTTAAAAAACTGTATGTATGTATGTATGTATGTATGTATGTATGTATGTATGTTATGGCCTGCTCAGCCTGCCCTGGGGGTAGGGCTAGCGAAGCATGTGGTGCCAGGGATTGAACCATGGTCTTTGTGGTTGCCTAAGCAGGCACTTTAGACCACAGAGCTATCTCACTGGCTTCTTTTTTTTTTTAAACTTTATTTATTATTTATGTTATGGCAGGCTAAGCCTGCCCTGGGGGTGGGATTGGCACAGCATGTGGTGTCAGGGATCATGCCTCAGTCCCTGTGGTTGCCTGAGCTTTGCCTAAGCAGGCACTTTAGACTGCTGAGCTATCTTGCCTGTACATGTTCTTTCATTGTAAACATATTGTTAATGGTTAGCATGGATAGCCATATTTGAAATTCTGGATGTATATGAATATTTCAAAGATTTTAGAGGCATTTAAAAGTTAGGGCTGGGCTGGGGAGATAGCTCAGTAGAATAAGCACTTGCATGGCAAGTGCAAGGTCCTGAGTTCAATCCCCAGTACCACAAAATAAAACAATTAGTAAGTGAAAGTTAGGGCTGGCCAAATAACTCAGTAGATTAAAGAGCCTGTAAGCAGGTGCAGGAGCTAGGGGTTTGATCCCTGGACCTGCTGTGCCCACCCCATCCCCAGGGTATGCTGAGACAGTGGCACATGCCTGTAATCTCAGCTCTTCGGAGGCTGTAAACAGATGGATCACTATGAGTCCAATCTAATAATGAGACCTTGAACACCCTGTAGACCCTTTTTATACAAAACAAGAGAATAAAATAAAAGCTATTCAAAGAACTTCATGTAGATTATTAAATAGTTTGTGTCTAAAATAAAACTGAAAGAATATTTCTAAGATACTCTAGCTGCTCCCTCTTTACTTTTGTATATAACTTTGCCCACATACCTAGAATCTTTAATTTCTTTTTTTTTTTTTTTCTTGTGGAACCGGGGATCAATCTCAGGACCTTGCACTTGTCAGGCGGGCACTTGTGCCCTCTGAGCTATCTCCACAGCTCTGAACCTTTAATTTCTCTCAATTGAATAGTAAATGAATTGGGGCTGGGGAGACAGCTCAGTGGTATAAATGCCTGCCTGGCAAGCGCAAGGTCCTGAGTTCAATCCCTAGTACCAAAATAAACAAACAAACAACAAATATTAAATGATACTGCTTTAAGCATACTGTTCATATAGAATAAACATTATTTATATTAAATCAAAAATAAAAATTATCATTCCCAACTCAGAGATGAGAAAACTGACTTGGAAAACCAGCAGTAAAGCATCTTAGCTGAAGCCACACAGCTAGGATATGGTGGCACTCAAGACCCGAGCTTTCTTATTCTCTGGATCTTACCACTGAGTATCAGCCTGTCTTGCTTTTGTCTCTTGCCAGCTGAACCAAAATTTGTCTCTCTTGAGAGACATTCTATAAGCAATTCTTGCTCACATCAGTTTTTCTTCTCTTTTCTATCAATATTTGTAAATTCATATGGTAGACCACTCACTTATAATTTTTGATAAATTTTTATTTTTGTCATCAAGAACATATATTTGTTGCATTGAGTTGCATTTTTGTTTCATTACAAATAATAGACTAAGCCGGGCGTGGTGGCTCACGCCTGTAATCCCAGCACTTGGGAGGCTGAGGCAGGAGGATCGTTGCGAGTTCGAGACCAGCCTGGGCTACAAAAGTGAGCTCAAGGCCAGCCTGAACTGCACAGTGAGACCCTGTCTCAAAAACCCCCAAAAAAAACAAAACAAAACAAATAATAGACTATATCCTATAATTTTGCATTCTTGTAATTTTTCTTCTGAGCAAAGAACAATCTGAATAAAGTAGGCCGGTAGGAACCAGGGAGATAGCTCCCTGGCACAAATGCCTGCCTGGCAAGTCCAGCCAAAAAAAAGGAGACCAGCAGTAGTAGATGCTAGCAGGTCACTGCCCATCTATCACTGTGGAGATTAGTGTGTATACAGCTACCTATCAAAACTGTATACCATTTCTAAATTGCCTTCATTTGACAATTTTGTATAACAATTCATCATTGTATCTAATATTTACAGTTATATAACTTTACAAATCTTAAGGTGACAACCAAAATTTAATTTCATCAAAATGTGCACAGTGTACAAATGAACACCAAGTCTTAGTAACATGAGACTTCAATACCATGCAATAAGTAAGATGTAGCTCTGCAGGCCAAGGAGCCCTTTGTCCTTCATGTTGTTTATGCTGTTCACCACAAAGTGAGGCTGAGAATTTAAGCTAGTACATTTAAGCACAGTGGAAGGTGTATTTCATATTTTTATTTCCTAACAAATGAACCAGAAATGATATTTCAACCCTTGGGAAGCCATGCTTTCTCAAATAAAACTTAAAGGCTTACATGTAGTCATAAAAATGCTGAACATCTGAAAATATGAACAAATGCTGGAGTTGTAGGAATGACTAAACAGCTGTCGCATACACAGATGTGACATAGAAGCTACAGAAACACCACTCAGCTACTTAGAAACAGGATTTGGAAGGCCTATTTTGTTACACAACATTTCATTTATTTTACTCCTTACAAACTTGCCCTCCAGAAGTTAGAAAGAAAAGACTTGCATCCCCTAAACCTAAATGAACATATCATACAATTGTACATACAGAATCTTTTGCCAATTTGAACTGATACTCTAGATTGTGAAAAGATATAAACCCTGAACTAAGGCCCTAGTATGGTAAGTCAGTTAGAATTCTCAGGCCGTTGTGAACCAGCTGTAGTATGGTTTTCTTACACACACACACACACACACACACACACACACACACACACACACACACAGATACACAGACACACAGGCACACACAGACACACAGACACACACCCACCCACCCAGCCACCACGTTTTGTTTTGAGGAACTGACAAATGAAGATGTAGATGCAGGTAAGAGTGAAATCAGAATAAGAGGATAAATTTTAAGTTCCACTACTCTTAATTCCAGCCAGAAGATGAGTAATACCAACCAGAGCCATCATGTGAGCCCAACAAATACAGTATGCAGAGGCCCTATCAGGGTTGAGTGGCACCGTGTGACAGTACCTACCAGCCTTGCTCTCCGCTAATTCTTGGTATCCTGAATTGTCTTCTAATGCCTGCTCTGATGCAGGTCCTTTCCTGAGACTTTGCACGTGATATGCCACTTCCTTATATGCTCTTTCTAGACAATTCTCACAAGTCTAAGTGTTAATCCTTTAGAAAGCATTCTCCACTGCTACAGATTGACAGTGCCTCCCCATAACATGCTTCTTCTCTACAGCACTTCTAGAACCACCATTAAATAATCAAATGTGCAATTTCTTTTTTAATGGTAATCTAATCCCTAGTAACATGTAAAGTTGATTGAGAATTGATTATTGAGCTGTACCTCCATTTTCCAGTGAAATACCTTATTCTGACTCAACATATTAACATGTGTCGTTTTGTTCCAATTGTAAGACATTATAGCAGTGTCTCTGCTGCTACTGAGTTCTCATTTCTCTACACTTTTAACCTGATCATTGAGCTTTCAATTAACCTAACGCTGGAGAAATTCAACTTTGCGGAACATGTCAGGAAGACACCTCTGAACTCCACCAAGTAGCTCCAGTAAGAAATGCTGTCTTGGTCCCTGGGAGAGTGCAGTGTTACTCCCCTTTGGTCTGGATTTACAGTCTCCACTGAAAATATCCCTGGGTCATGTACTCTTCTTGGGAATTTCACGAGGCTATTTCCACAGTGGATTACTGCACCCTCTATGGCAGGGAGAGGTTAAAAACTCAGGATGATAATTCACAACAGCTATAGTAATCTTTTGCCAGGAACTGGTTTTAAATTGAAAGTATTTCCTCTGTACTATAAAGCAGCAAAATATCTAGAAATATATTGTGATATTTGAATTTAGCCCTCTAAGATGAAAAACCATAAGATATTTTATATCCTACTAATGATAATGATTACTATTGAGTCTAAAGGAAGCCGAACTGTATTTGTTTTCAAGTTAAGTGTGTTACTTGAGAATATTCAAAGATGCTTGCTAAGGGGGTGTGAACAGGGCAGATGCTCATCAAACTCCACCTGTCTGAACCTGTTAGGTACCAGTTCACTAGCTGTGTCATTCCTGAAGTCCTACACAATAGAAACACTTCATGCAGAGGATGAGGACTAAACCTAATTTGGAAACTGCATTGTTTTATCCAGAGGTGAAATTCTAATAGAGTTTGTGAATTTGTATCTTTATGATCTAAATCTATTGAGAACAGAATCAAAAATCTGTATTGCATACAGAAAATTAGAGATGGGGCATGGTGGTGCATGCTTATAATCCCAGCTCTTGGGAGGCTGTAAACAGGCAGATCACTATGAGCCTGATCTAGTAGTGAGACCCTGAACACCCTATAGACCCTTTCCTAAGAAAGAGAATTAGACTGCACTTGAAAGTCAAATTGGCTGTGACTGCTTCTCGATAAAAAAAAAAAAAAAAAAAAAAAAAAAAAAAAAAAAAAAATCCTGCATAATGCATTAACAAAAACACTTGAAAGTACTCATGTGCATTCTTCCAAGAAAGGAATGTCTGATATTTCATCTCTTTTGTATCTCCTCATAGACCTCATCACTATTTTTTCATTCAATGTAACTAAGGAATAGCATATGTGATTTTTGTAATTTGAATGTTTTCTGAGGGATTAAGATTATTGGATGGAAAAAGCCCGTTTCCGTCATTCATAGGGAAGGTTATATTTGTCTTTAGAATACCTCGAAGGATTTAGTGCATACTGGTAGATTGAGTGTTATATACTTGCTATGGTTTATGTCTACTTGTCCACCCAAAGCTTCATGCAGTCATGAGGCAGGAACTTCTAGAGCTTGAGAGTAACTTGTGATCCACCGGGATTTGGGGTTTTAGTACCACTGGGATTATGGGTGTGAGTACTTCCCCCATCCTAGGGTGGATAGTCTGAATGAAATTTAAGGGAGACAGACTTCCTCTCTGTTGTCACTTTTGCAGCTACTCTATTTTTCTTTCTTGCTCTGTGACACTGCCAGTGAAAGGCTGTTTGTTCTCTGCCATGTGCTGCTCTGCCTTGGAGCCAGCTGAATATGGACTGAAACCTCTAGTAACTGTGAGCTAAATGCACCTTTCCTTCCTTCATTTTGGTTGTTGGGTAATTGTCCCAGCAGTGAGAGAAGAGTAACTGAGACAGTACTGATCTTCTATGTCCATGTCAAGTTGATCCCTAAACCCTTTCCTCCTGAGTATAGGTGCTATATGTCCATGCAAGACAGTGAAGTCATGATGACTTGTCCTGAGTTTATAGACCTTCAAATCTGGATTTTTATTGTCACTCATCTTTTTCTTCCTTGTACATCATATATTATCTTTAGGAATATATATATTTGAAGATTTAAAAAGAAAGGAACCTGAGTTACACATCCAAGAAGTTTCTCACTTTGCTTGAGTATCTTAGGCAGCTTGTCATTATCTTCCCAAACATCATTTAAGGTAATTAATACCATATTCTACTGATGCTGGATACATGAAAGGTCACTTTAACTCTTTTTTTTTTTTCAAGCCATCATCTGAAAATAAAATGACTAATGGGACAGGTATTTGTAGTGCTAACTGGTAACAGGGTAACTGCCTTACCCAGGTACTTCATTTCCTGTCAACAACCAACAGTTCTGTCTCAGATACCTACTGATTATTTTATACATGGAGAGGAAAGAAAAAAAAGAAATCCAAAGTCACATAAAAAATCTTAATGTGACCTAGATTTTCAATCCCTTTCTTCATAAACTCTTTTTATTTGCTGTACTTTAAAGACTGCCCCGCCCCATCCCCTTGTGGGTCAGATTAAACCATCTGAGTGTTGCACACCAAAGGATGGAAAAGAAAGAAGAACAAAATTTAAAACCAGAGATAAAACAAATACATTCACTGCCTCCTGGAGAGTAACATTGAATCCTATGAAGCTTAACATTGCCTTTTTACTGAGAAGCTCAGAGGTTATTTAATCCATTAACTGGTGAAAATCTCAAAATATTTATCTCTGTCTCTGCCTCCCTTTCTGTCTTGCTCTGTCTCTTATCTCACTCTGTCTCACTCATGTATCATTTATCTCTTGCTCTTGTCCAAAAAACAAAAGCATTACACTGCAATGAAGATAAATATGACAGGTTCCTTTTAGAACAATTATAAAAATCAAAGGATGTACAAAATACATTTTAAACAGGTAACACAAATACACAGGAAATCCCCCTTCCACACCTGGCAACACCGCTGCTGTTCCCTAAGCTGGGAGGATCTTGAAGAGATTTATGAAGGATGGCTTTCTGTGAGAACTTCCTTCTTTTAGCTAAAGAGTAAATTAGTACACAGAAATTTACAAAGAGATTGTCAAGGTGAAAAGCTTGAAATGAAATTTTATTTTGTTATATTTCAATAAAGAATGTAAATGAGACTTAATATCCTATATGCTGAATTCCAGGTTTACACTGTTATCTTTGTCTTTCTTCCTGTAGTTGAACATGTAGGGAAAGGGAAGGAAAATATACTTAGAGGATCTTTTTTTTTTTTGTCTTTTTGAGACAGGGTCTCGCTATGCAGTTCAGGCTGGCCTTGAGCTCAGTTTTGTAGCCCAGGCTGGTCTTGAACTCGCACCAATCCTCCTGCCTCAGCCTCCCAGAGTGCTGGAATTACAGGCGTGAGCCACCACGCCTGGCTCGTGGATCTATTTTTTGATAGAATGATGTTTTCAAAGTGGGTCACCCAAGTTTGCCTCATGGTTTCTGGGAACAAGTTTTAAAATTCAAGCTCTTGGACACCTGTGTATCTTTCTAACAGTATACACATATTTATGTATATTGAGAAAGTACTTCTCGCTCATCTTTTTGTACTAAAGTCTGAGAGTTAGTAGAATGACTGTCTGTGTGTTTCTACACAGATTATCTGATTTATCAATTTAAGGCGTGTTAATCCTTTGGTATTGGTGGGGATTATTTCTGGAACTCACTAAAAGACCATAACCAAGGAGATTCAAGTTCCTAATATAAAGTGGTGTATTATTTGCATATGACCTCTGCACATCGTCTCACATATTTTAAGCAATCTCTAGATGACTTATAAGACCTAATGCAATGTAAATGCCATGCAGATAGTCGTTCTCCTGTATTATTTAGAAAATAGTGATAAGGCAAAGTATCTGTACATGTTCCATGTAGGTAAAACCACATTAGGTCCAATTGCATTGTACAAAAACTAGATGTGAAGTCCACAATGCATCAAAATGTGTCCTGGGAGAGACAGAAGATGTGTGAAATAGCAGGGGGTGCCAGCTGGGCATCCACAATCGTCCCTTCATTCATGTGGATTCAGCGCAGTACACAGTGGACAACAAATTTGAGCTTTGGTTTTTAGAATTTCCTGTAATTTAAAAATCATTTTTGATCTTCAGTTAGTTGAATGTGCAGAAAGCTGATTATATATTAGTCACCTGAGGGCTAGGAGTGCATGAACTCTCAACTTACTGAGTGCTGTTCTTTCACCTTAAGGTTTTGTGGGTAGCTGCATGTATTTTAAAGGAAGACAGCTCTAGTCATGAGACCTTACTCAAGTTTTCAACCCTTAGTGAAGATTGATTTGATCATATGAAAAGTAAGTGGCATAGTGATCTACTAGGGCTGCTTTACATATTAAATTGAACAGCATGCATTCTTGGTGCATAGTTAGCAATCAAAAAGTGGTAACTATTATAACATTCTTTAGTGGGCGAGAATGGCACAAAGAAATAGTTGGGAATTTGTCCACAATTAGTGCTTCTATCTTAGAACATCACACTAGATATTTGATTTTAAATAATTTATCATTAAAAAATGCAAAATAGCCATATATCCATGCCTTCTTTGAAGGAATTCTTATGTCAGATCATATTTATTTTTAATAAAAGTGGTCTTATGGCAATATTTTTGGAATATCTGAGTGCACTTTAAATGTATGGAATGATTATCTGTGAGTGATTTTTTGTGATCGGCATGTTATTTTTTAATTGTTGTAAGTGAGTAAAATTGAAAAGTAGGGACAAAAATGATGTGTCCTTTCAAGTACATGCTAATGGTAGCAAATAATTGCATGTTGAGAATGGACTTGCTTTAGAAGAGTTAAATCTTTGATGGCCAAATCTAGTGAAAAGCAGCTAACTGGTCATCAGGATTCTAAAATTGAAGTCTGACCCAAAAGGAACGCAGTTTGTGTCCTTGTGTGTTTCAAAATTTGACAGTTTCCAGAAAAGAACTTCAGGCATTCTTGAGATGAGGAAATGGGCCTTTAATATCACATGGATGTAAATGTTTCTCTATATTTAGAAATCTATCTTATTTGGGACTAACAATGCCTAAAGCACTACAAATTCTTACTTTTCATGCACTATGTATCTACAGGGTTCTGTAGAAATTGCCTTTCCTACAGATTGCTATCAATGGTATCCATATGAACTATGTACCATGATGTACCATAATGGTGACAGAGAATGTGACATTAAATAATTTCTCTAAACCAACACATATAGAAGTTTGATGACTTAAGACCGAATATTTCTTAGCTTTGAAAACCAGAGCCAAAAAATCATGTAACATTCTAGAGCTTAAATATTTTGATAATAAATGAAGACATAGTAGTTAGATCTTTGAATAAAATAAAAGATAGATTGTAGGAAACAGGGTGATAGATTTTTCTTATGAAATGACAAGGGACCAAAAGTGGAAGGTGGGAGAAGAAGGGAAGGGGACACGAAAAGAATTAAGATGTGTCATGTACATGGCCCAGCTCCCCACAGTGAATACAACCATTAAGTATCACAAATATGTATGGATTAAAAAAAAAGCAGAACTAAAAATAAAAAATAAAAAGAGGATATTAATACTATTGACCCAATATGCTACTATAAAAACATACTCTAAAGCCTATGAAGTGCTTAACAGGGTCTATCACATGGTAAGGTCTCAATCAACGTTAGCTGTTGTTGGATTTGGTAGTCATTCCAATGATGGGGAGAAAGTTTCAACCAGAGCAGAGAAATTCATGAATATTTTTGCAAAATTGACCAAGAAAGGGTAAAAGGAAGGACAGATGGGAGTCTCTAATAATTTACAATAATCTCCTTAATTTAGCCCATGATTCTTCTGAGGACATAAATACAGTATTAATATTTCCCACATTCCAAACTGTGGGTCACAAGTTGGCCACAAGATGATTTCTAAGGGTGCCAGTGAGTTATCAGTGGAGACAGGAATCAAATTCAGCATTGTTTTCAGTTGGGTTCTCTAACAGGCTGCTGCCTTTCATATGCAGATATTTATTATGTAATAATTTAATTCAATGCTTTTCATAAAAACTGCCACAGAGGGTCTGCTTCATGCATGTTACTTTGTTGTTGCCCTAGTGACATTTGAAGAGCCCTCAGGCAACCACAGATATCTGAGGACTGTAGAGAGCAACTCCACATGAATAAAGAGTGTTACAATCCAGCTGTTCTATGTAGATCCTCATATTGTGCATCATGAATTAGTACTTTTCTTCTGGCTTTTTTATCCCTTTTTTATACTCATTGTGTTAGAAAAATAAATTCAGCTTTTTACAAGAGGTTGAACTTAAAAATAATCAAAGAATTCAAGAATTAATTAAACAGCATAAAACATTTTAAACTATTAACCTAAAAATGATTCAGGAAATATAATGAAGTCATGGAATATAAGAATTTTAGGGCCAGGTTTTAGCTTAGTGGTGCAGCACTTGCTTGTCAAATGTGAGGTCCTGAGTTTGATTCCTGGTATCACCAATCCCCCCAAAAATAATTTGAGAAGTTATTAGTCATTGTAAACTTGTTGAAAAAAATATTGTATTTATTTCTACATCTTCAGAAGTTGGTACACAATCATGCATAAAGTAAGTCACCCATTAGTGCTTACAAGTGAATTGATATAGCTTTTGATGTCTATTCTGTATCAATTTTCAGGTAAGTACTACACAGAGTTTTCTGGAAAGAAGTCATAATGTTCTACTGGAAAATCACAGACCACCAAGCCTCTGTGTTACACCATGTGTATATTTGATGCATTTCAGTTGGCAATATGGAGTGATGAAACCCTAAGAGTCTATAAACAAAAAATTCCCAGGAGTTCCTCTAAGTTTTACTGATGCACCAAAAGCCATCATTAAAAAGCCTTATACTCTTTGCAAACAGAAGCAGCTTTAATGATTAACCAATAAAGCTATAGGGCAGAATAATGTAGAACTAATCAATAACAGAAATTAAGAGGAGTTTGTCTCATTTATGATAAAGGAAGCAAAACAGATTCCCACATATATGATATCATGGAGTCACATCCCAGTAAACCTATCATCAGTTGAAAATGTCCTAACTCGAAAATGCATTGGCCCTGCTGAACATCACAGTTTATTCTAGGTTACCTTGAATACTTGGAGAACGCTTACATTTGCCTACAGCTGTGCTCAATCATCCATCTGACACAAAGCCTGGTGTGTAATGAAGAGTTGATTATTATGTCACGTACACACAGATGTCTTGTAACACTATGGTGTTAGGAAATACGAAATAAAATATCCAGAAAACACTGGCAATACAGTTGTTTACCCTTATGATTATATGGATAGTGCTATATATCACAAGCTCAGAAAAAAAGGCAAAATTCAAAATTTGGAGTACAACTTCTACTGAATAGATAACATTTTTCTGCTAGTATAAGGTAAAAAAATCATTACATTGGAGATCATCTATAATTCTACTTTATAAAAGAACCCCCCGACTATCTCATATAGTACCACAAGGTAAGATCTGAAAGCTGGTCACTGTGCTCTGCCCACTCCTCCAGTCATCTCCACTTGCTCTCCTGCTTGTCCTCTGGGTCTCAGCAGTATCCGGCAATGACTGGTGCCGCTTCCTTCCTGTTTCTTTGCGTGTGCTTTGCAAGTTCCCCTGCTGGGAGTGTAACAACTGTTCGCTTTTAAGCTGGAACTCAGAAGTTTCTTCCTGTGCAAAGCCACTCCATCTCTTGCCTTCTCTCAACAATTTGTTCATTCTTCCTCTGCTGCACTGGTTTTGAAGTAAGTTCCTTGCTAATTAGATTTTGCTTCATCTTTCAGCTCGCAACTCAAGAGCATAGCCAAGGATTAAATATTCATTTAATACTTCAGTTATGCTTTAGTACAAATATCAGGGGACAAATCTTTCAATTTAGTATACCTGAGAAACAATTCATCCAATTAATCCCACTTAATAGTTTTGAATAGCTGAGTGATCTACATTTTTTTGTTGTTTGTACAAAATCTGAGTGTCAAAGGTTATTTTTGCCCCATTTAAGTGGTGTGTCTTATGTGATTAGCAACTAATTTTCTTGTTGTCATTGCTCTGTACCAAGACTCAAATTTAGGAGCTTGCACTTGCCAGGACTTGCCAGCACTTGCTGTGCTACTGAGCTATGTTCCTAGTCCAAATGAGTGCTTCTTGTGTAAGAGAGACATGAACTAAGTTGACTATTTCAAGGAGCCCTCAAGGTCTCACTGTTCACCCTCCAGGCCATTTGTCTTTTGTTCTCACCTTTTACATAAAAGAGTGACCTATAATCTCAGTACTTGGCAGGCTGAGTGTTATGGCTTATGTCTAGTTGTCCCCAGACTTGACTCATGAGTCACTGTGATTATGTGATTTAGTACTGATCTAGAGTTTGACACTTGATCCGTGATCCCTGGGCTTATGTGTTTTAAGTACTTCTGGAATTATGGGTGTAGCCTAAAGCAGATAAACTGAGGCAGAGAGCCTGAATATAATGTAAAGAGAGACAGAGAGACAGACTGAAGCTGCTGCTCTCTGCTCCCCTGGTTAGTCGGTTGCCTCTGTCACCATGTTGTTGCTGTTCAGGCACCATGAACTGGATGCTCTCTGCCCTGTTCCACTCAGCCTTGGGCCAGCCCAATATAGACTGAAACCTCCAGTAAACTGTGAGCTAAATAAGCCTTTCCTTTCTGCATTTTGAGTGTTGGGTATTTGTCCCAGCAACGAGTAAAGAGTAACTAAGACACTGAGGCAGGAGTATCACCATGGGTTCCAGGACAACCTGGGCTACACAGTGAGTATAAGGCCACCCTGAACTATACTTTGAGGCTTTCTGCCAAAACAACCAGACAAAAGCCTTGTGCCATAGCTTGTACTAAGTCATACCCAGGATCGTACAGAGGCTTTCTCAAATGTAAGCCTGCAAAGGACCTGGCTACTCAATTTCCTCATCTTTTACCCTCTTGCCCTCACTCACTGCACCTCAGACCCCTCTTCTTTTTTGCTTTCTATCCCTAGGTTCCTGCTTCAGGATGAGGCCTTCCTATTTCTGCTGCCTAGGACACTCTTTATCCTAGACTGTGCTTCCACAGCACTTCCTCAGAGAGCCCATGTGCAGCTGACTACATGTGACTCTCTAGATGATATTTTGAAATCCCAATCCCCAGTGTATTAGGATGCCATAAAGGTGGAGGATTGGTGAATAGGTCAATACCCTTATAAAAGAAGCTTTGTTCTATTGCCCTCTTTCTGTCATGTGAGGATACAACGGGAAGAAAGGGCAACCTAGACACAGGTCCTTATCGGAACCCTACCATCCCTGCACCATAGTCCTTGATGTCTGGCTTCCATGGATGTGAGAAATACATAATTGAGGTTTTAGCCATCCATCCTATAGTTCTAGAAATCCAAACTGCTTAACATACCTTCTCTGATCTTCTCTTCCATTCTGTTTTTCTTCATAATATCCTTTTTTTAAATGTAGTTAGTACAGGCTTTATAGGGTGTCACTATACAGATTGGACTTCAGTGGTCTTCCTGGTTTCAGCCTCCTAAGCTCTGGGATTACAGGGGCACCACCACATGCAGTCTCAATCACCATCTCAGCTCTCCCTGGGGGTAGGGACAGCATGGCACACCAGGGATCCAGCCCCGGTTGCTGCTTCTGCCTAAGCAGGTGCTTTAATCTGCTGAGTTATCTGGAGAACTCATGATATCCTACTTGTAACAATAGGATATCTTACAATAATGCACTTATTTTCTGTCTTTACTACTTGAATGGAAGCCCACTGATTTTACCACTGAATTCTCAGTAATGTAGCAGATGATTAATAAATAAGTGAACAAGAATATTGGTATATGCATAAAAATAAAGTCATGATTGGGATCGTTTTTCTAGGATCTCATTATTTTCCACTGAGTCTATAATAATTTTTCTAAAATAGCAGAAAAGGAACAACAGATGCTAGAGAAACATTTAAGTTTCAACTATGTCTTACCCATTTTCCCACCCTAAAAACAATAGTAAAATAACCATAGGGCTTATTTCCTTTAGTTGAAAAACGCAAATTTCAACTGTACCTTAAAAGAAGGCTAAAAGATGGAGAAAGGCTACCCTTCATAGGCTACAAAGTTAAAGTGTGTATCAAATGCCTGGGGTTGGAATTAAAGCTGCACAAACAGAGCTTCAGGTTACTAGAGGTGAACTCAGCTCTCAGTAGAGCAGAAGCAAATACTTTTAATACCTTTCGTCCAGGTAGTCCTCTCTTTAATCCACCACTGAGTCAGTGAATCAAGTTGCCAGCAAACACTTATAAAACTTAGTTCGAGGTATGGGCTCAAATGTACCTTCCTTGTGCTCACAAAATCTGTACTTAGTAGACTAATTTCAGAAATAAGCATATTGGAGTAGTCAAGTACAAAGTGATTTGTAACCCTGCATCATGGATTGAGGTTTTTCATAGAGGAACAATACAGTACAGGACACTTTTTATAATATTAGTTTATAAAGAATCACCCAAGAGGGGCTGAGGAGATAGCTCCATGGCACAAGCCTATACACACACTAAATACTAAAGAATCCAGCCCACAACCATGTTTCACGTAAGCCTGCTTCACAGATCTATGCTGGAAAGGCCAAAAGGTCGGTGGTGGAAGCTAGGAAGTCTATGCCAGCGAGATGTAGGATCTGCCATAGCAATTCGAAGGATTGGAACTGAAGCTAGGAAGCAATGCTCAAGGTAAGCACCAGAGCTACCCCCAAAGTAACACAGCCATATTCAGCAACAACGAGCTCCTGAGATTCTCTAGCAATGAGGAAAGCTGAGTTCCCATCAGAAAAGTCAGTGTGGCAAGCTTCCTGAGGCTGAGAAATACACCATCTTGCCCTCCAGATCCAGGAAGTCATGCTCAAGATGAGGACCAAAGCTCGTTCAAAGTTCATCAGGAAAATCAGCATGTTGAGGTCCTCCAGCAGAATAGCCAAAGAGAACTAGCAGCTTCCAACAGTTTCTTCAAATCCCTAACGGTGTTCTGGCAGCCTCTGCGATTCTCTTTTGCTGCTGAGAACAACCCTGAGGTGGGCCTCTCACATCTAGTACCATGCTAGTTTAATTCAGCTGGGTGTAATAAGTTGAGCACCAGTTAGAAATCCACTACATCCTCAGAGTCACTTAGTGTGAGTTAGAACTGGCCTGTAATCTCAGACTTATCACCAATGCGATAGATGACCTGGAACAGGGGAACAAGCTGGCAGAACGGCTGGCAATGAAACCATGAAGGACTAGAGCTAGGGCTTGAAAAGTGGGCAGGATCCAGGAACACAAAAGGAAGAGAACATATCAGACCTGGTAGACACCATAAGGGAAGGGATCGGAGAAAGCCGTAAGAATTCAGAGCCATTTCCAGTTACTGGCTGGAGGATGGTGCCACGAAAGCTGTTAACAAGCAAATCATGGCAAAAATTTCCTTAACAATATACATAACCTCAGGCTGGGGATATAGCTCATCAGCATAAGTGCCTGCCTGGCAAGTGCAAGCTCCTGAGTTCAATCCCCAGTACCACTAAGCACACACACACACACACATACACACACACACACACACACACATACACACACACACACACACACACACAAACACATATGCACACACACACAGATATATGTATATTCTGTTCACCCATACATACACCATAGGTTTCATGAGGAATCCAAGGGTCTGAGTTTTACAAAGCTTTGTTAATAGCTCCAACACACTGTCAGTTTGGTGGCCGTGAGTTAGGTAGTAAGAATTAACTGAACTGGACAGAGCTGAACTCAAACTGGGCACAGGAAAATGACCAGAAGAGCAAGCACTGGAGTAGAAGTCTGGATTCAAATCCTCTCTGTGACATGCTGGATGTGGAACATAAATTTTATTTTCCTTTGAACAAAGACCACAGTACTTATCCTATTCCCACGAAGGACTTTTGTGAGGACCTGATTTTAAGCCATTGTCATGTTACATTAATGAACACTTAGCTGTGCCGTGATACACAGGATCGTCACTATCATCACTGATATTACTATCATGAATACCCTGGGCTGCCAGGGGACTCTGGTCAGGTCTCTCTGTTACTTCCTGTGGTTTGCATGAGGCCACAAGGGGGAAGGGCTTTGAGGTGGATTCCACATTTTCTTTACAACACTCACGAAGTGTTACACCTTCCTCAGTATGGGACTGTGATTAGGGATTGGGTCCTGGAGTCAAGTCACATGAAGCATATGACTCTCATGAATCTAAATAGCTATGAATGGCAGGTGCAAGCCTTGAGCAAGTCACTTACCCTGGCAAGTCTCAGTTTCTCGTATGTAGAGCCATGGTGAGCAACTGTTCAGGCACACAGAGAGTGCCTCAGGATGAGTGGGAAGTGGAGGCTGAAATTCAGCCCAGGATACACTAACAGCCACACATTCAAGGGGCTGCATTTTCTCAAGGCACTTGTTTATTTCCAATTTGTAAGCCCAAAGAAAGAGCTTTTTCTCTAAATCACAGCAAGATGCCGTGCATGCTAACAGAGACCCTATCCTGATACACCTCCCAAGAAGTCTTTAATACGATGAATGAAGCACTTAGCACATGCCCCACATATAATAGTGTCCAGTGATGGGTGGCTGCCCACAGTGTAACATCACTAACCCACTCAAAAAGTACTTGCTGGGCACCTGCTCTATCCCAGCAGCTGTGTCAGGGACCTGATGTGTCAGGATGAATCGCTTGGGTCTAGGACAAGTACAGACATTTGGGCAAATCATTAGATTTGAGTATTCATGAAGGAGGCCATTCTCAGAGTGAGTCTATAGTTTATCTTCTCAACACTGGTGATTATGCTACTAAGGTTTAACTTATGTATTTTATTATTATTATTATTATTATTATTATTATTATTATTAATTTTAAACAAGCCGGGCATGGTGGCTCACGCCTGTAATCCCAGCACTCAGGAGGCTGAGGCAGGAGGATCGGTGCGAGTTCAAGACCAGCCTGGGCTACAAAAGTGAGCTCAAGGCCAGCCTCAACTGCATAGTGAGACCCTGTCTCAAAAAGACAAAAAAAAAAAAAAAAATTTTAAACAGAGTTTCACTGTGCAGTGCAGGCTGGCCTCTAACTCACAGCAATCCTTCTGCCTCAGCCTCCCAATTGTGTGATTACAGGTGTGTACCACCACACCAGGCAAATTCAGCATTTTTCAAATTTGGGAAATAAAACTTCATTAGTGTTCTTTGGCGAAGCTGCTTATGTATCCCTCATTCCTCTGTGTTCATTTAGATACACAGTACTGGCTTTCCAAGCCACTGTTATTTGACTGTCCTTATGGACCCCACAGAGCCCACATGCGTGCCAAGGCCCTCCATCAGCATGCCAGCGTTCTTACACACCGTCTAAAACTGGCTCATTTGGATCTGCTGACTTATTCATGTGACTGTTCAGAATGACTGAAGGATGTTCTTGGACACTGTAACTTTATGAGGCTATACACCCATAGTGTCAAGAGCCTTAGTGTTCTCCTCAGGGATGGATGAGCATAAAGACAAAATCAAATGCTGACAGATGAGGCAGATCCCTGTTGATAAATAACAAGCTTATTATTTCTCCTAATTTCTTTCTCTGAATAAGTACCATAGGTGAAAGCTACACAGAAAATAGCTGTAACAGTTTTAATAAAAGTGTCTTAATGAATTAATCTTTTATGGACATTATGTAAACAAATGTTTGATTAAGAAATGGCTTAGAGTATTTGAAACAAGGGTCTGATGTAGCATGCCAACTTCCTGTTCTACAAATGCCACAATATTTTTAAAAAGTCAAAATATTAACATTTATATATTATAAGTAAATTGCAATCATTATAACTGCTGGCATTGGGGATAGCTTTAATGTTTTACTTCATGACAACGCTGTCAGATTCAGTGAACAATAAAATGAAAGAAGCACACTTTTTGTCTTAGAAATTCACCTTCCCTGAGAACAAGGGGTACAGAGGATGCAACCTGTGGCTTGCAGATGCTCCCTGGGGACCGTACCCCTGAAGTCATCCCTTCCAGATGAGATGGTTGGTGACTTCAGGTATCACTTTTACCTATATATTGCGACTTTATGAGGCTATACACATATATAATGTCGATAGCCTTAGTGTAAATTAAAAAGCTATTCGTGAAGGTGAAGTACAAGCCAAGGCATGATTGCACAAGGGACTGGTTTCCCTTGAGTGCAGGACTGCCTGTATCACTTGTACAGCCCAGTGCAAAATGATGATGAGTCTTGTGGTCAACAATTCTTAAGAGTTCAAGTACAGAGCATTAAGTCAAGCTGCCAGGTATGTGCAGGGGCTTCTAATCTGGGGGCCTTTGATAACTGCATCTGTTCCTGAAGCTGGACATAAATGGAGCACTGTAAAGGGACTCTGAAGGTTTTAGAAATAACTCAGGCCCTGAACTTCTAGTTTGTCCCTTCCTCGCTCCTTCCTCAATTTTGGCAGATACAGTTCCAGTAACAGAAGATAGTGTCTCTCAGCTTCTGTTTGTTCAGTGCATGGAACTTTCTTCAAAAGGCCACATACTAGCCAACAAAACATGCTTAAGTAAATGCAAAAGAATAAAAATTACCCCATACATGTTATCAGGAAACGGCAGTGAAACTAGAAGTTAGTGGTGAAGAAACCACATAAGCTAGGCAAACACATGTATTATTTGCATATCCTCTTGAATAATCAGTGGGTCATACATGAAACTAAAAAGGAAATTAGACAAAAGCTTCTACACTCAAATGATAATGGCAGGCTGGGTGTAGTGGCCCACACCTGTAATCCCAGCACTTGGGAGGCTGAGGCAAGAGGATCAATGTGAGTTCGAGAACAGCTTGGGCTATAAAAGTGAGCTCAAGGCCAGCCTGAACTACATAGTGACCTTGTCTCAAAAAGACAAAAAAAAAATGATAATGGCAGTACTGGATCCTATGGGATGCAATGAAATCAGACCTAAGAAAGAAGTTCATAGCGAATTCCCATGTCAGAAAAACAGCTCAAATAAACATCCTAATGATGCATCTCAAGGTCCTGGAAGAACTGGAGCAATCCAAATCCAAATCTAATGCAGGAAGAAAACTATAAAGATCAAGGCAGAAAAAAAAAAGATCAAGGCAGAAATTAATGAAATTGCAACTGAAGTGCTGCTACTGACATAGGCAAGGTGATCAGAGATGCATGGGGAATGTCATTCAATGGTTTCCTAGGTTACACATATAGGCTCTTCTCATCCATCAAAGCATACTATGAAAAAGAATCCAAAGACAGGACATTAACTTTCTTTATACTTTTCTTTCTTGCATCTATCTATCTATCTATCTATCTATCTATCTATCTATCTATTTATGTTCTTTGAGACAGACTCTTGTAATTCAGGCTGGCCTTAATTCACTACATAGGGCAGGCTGGCCTAGAACTCATGGAGATTCTCTTGCCTCAGTCTCCCAAGTACTAAGATTGTAAGAATGTGCCACCATACCTGGCTCAGACCTAGAACCTAGATTTATAGATTCATTCATCTTTAAAACAGGACCTTAGAGATTGTGCCTTCATTTAATTAGATTTAATCAAATTTCATTTAGGCTAAGGGCATATGTTATGACTTGCGTATAGATATCCCCCAAAGCCTCATGTGGCCATGGGAGATGGCTAGGTCTGGAGTGTGTGATGCTAGGATTAGGGTGTGTAATTCCTGCCAAGTGTGGTGGTACGTGCCTATAGTACCAGAACTCGAGAGGCTGAGGTAGGCAGGTGGTTGGACAGTTTAAAATTAGTTCTGAAATAATCATGTGTATATGTATGTAGAACATATGTCTGTGGGTATATACCATATGTATATACATGAACTCTTGTGTTGCACTCATTGTGTCCCAGACATTGTATTAAATGTCTTTTAAAAACTCAATTATCTTAACAGTCCTAAGAAGTACTATGTTTATTCTCTTCTTATTTTATTTATTTATTTATTTAGTTTTTTTGAGACAGGGTCTCACTATGCAGTTCAGGCTGGCCTTGAGCTCACTTTTGTAGCCCAGGCTGGTCTTGAACTCACATCGATCCTCCTGTCTCAGACTCCCAAGTGCTGGGATTACAGGTGTGAGCCACCATGCCTGACTTATTCTCTTTTTAAAGATGAGGAAAACAAGAACATTTAGACTAATTATCTTATCCCAAGACTTGCTCCTTAATGGTGGAGGCAGCCTTCAGTGATCTTGGCTTCAGCAGCTGTACTTCCAGTGATGTTCCTGTGTCCCAACACCACAATCCCATCCTCAGATACAGGTGATAAGGAACCAAGAATCAATGGAATGAGGACGCAGTATTCCTAGTACTGCAGCCATAGCAATGACAAATGTATATATCAATGTTATGATGGGAAATGCCAATTTCACAGACATTAATGATTAATCATCCCTTATACAGTTATGATTTTATATGATATCCCAAATAGCTTCAACCCCCTTTCCACCATTATGATGCTACTCTAAATGGGGAATAGTGCAAGGTCCTGAGTTCAAGCCCCAGTTCTGCAAAAATAAATAAATAAAAGTAAAAATTAGGATACTAGCTGAAATATGTAATGGATTTTTTTTTTTAAGCTTAGTGCCATTCTAACCATAGCTCCTTTTTTAAAAATGTCTTTAGTTTATGAAGTGTTTTCTCGACACTGGAAGAAAGATGTAATTTATTTCATGACTATGAAGATAATTCCTTGGGGCTGGATGATATACAATATGTTGTTGCTTTTAAAGATTTCTTTGATGAATAAAACTGAATATCAGGTAAGGGAGAGGAACAACCAATACTTGTAACAAGCAATACTTTCCCATGTGGAGATAAACAAGTATAATTTATACTTACTACATTTTTCACATATTTAAACATTTGTTTTTCAGGTTGTGATTCAAATCATGAATATTGAATTGCAAGTGAAAACATTTTTTCAAATATTCTTCAAAGAATCTAATAATATTTATACTTTATACAGATAGAAAGAGGATAAAAATTACTTGTCTTTATTCATTTAATTTCTTATTTAGCAAGAACTATTAAGAAATATTGGATACTAGGATGAAATATAGCTAATGCATCATTTATTGTACAAAACAACAGAACCAAAAGATTGTGAAATTTCTATTTTAGACAAAAAGTTTGCTAAGGAAATATTTTGCCAAAAAACGTAAAATGCTTTGACAAAGCAGATTTCTAAATACAATATTGTGTAGTCATGGCACATTCTACACTGTCCTTCTGCAATTTCTGGAGGCTTGCTCTATTCTTGGTCAAGTAGATGAGTTAAGTGACTTGAGAAGCATAATAAAATTTATATGCTTTACCAGGATACAGCCACAGTACAGAATTAATACACTGCAGTATTGCTCTAACATGCTTTGACAAGGGTGCTATTTCATGGCTCGATAAATACTTATTGACTAACTAAAAAACATGAGAAAAATGTTTGCCCTTCAATGAAAAAGTTCGAAGACTAAACTTTCAAAGGCCCTATAAAAGGCCCAGGAATGTTGCAATCCTTTTCAAACCACTTTTGTTTTTATTTTGCAATATCATTAAGCTTGCAAAAGCACAGGATAGAAATATACTCTCAGATAAGCGCAAAGACACAAGGTCTGTTAGCAAATTTTTCTTTGTGATGTTTTTGTTCAATATACAGTTTAAAATCACAAAGTAAAAATAGATATTAATTTCATTAGGCATGTACTCCACCACTTATCAGCCAAGTGTATGATAAACACACACACACACACACACACACACACACAGATACAATCATTTTAAATGGCCTTCTCAAGGAATTTCAGTCACATTAGCTAGTTTGGGCATCCAGAGCAGCTACCTGCATTTAATGCGGACTTTTGCTCCAGGTAGGAAATTATGTTATCTCCCAGGATTAACTAAGACTTTTTTTTAACTTTTTGATTCTTTTTTTCCTCATTCCCCTACATTCTTTCAACTTCTCTTCTCTTCCTTATTTACAATTCCTTACAAATACTTAAAATTTCTTACAAAAAGCTTTGTTTCCATTTTGTCCTCTTCTTAGCATTTTTCTTCTTTCCCCTTCCTTCCTCCCCCTCCTTTCTCCCTAGTTTCTCTTCCCTTTAGAATATAACACTGCAGATAGGTTAGGCCCAACTTAAGTTACTCACCAAACTCAAAAAAATAAGGCTCCTCTCATGCTCAAAAATTAAGATAATGAGTATTTTATCTAAGAAGTTTTACCTTAATTAACTTTTTATGGACAAAACAAAAACACACACAAAAAAAATGAGCACAGTATTGGAAACATCAATACCCCAAGCCTTTCCTATACTCTATGAGCCAAGTTATGTTTGATTAAACCATGAGCTAGAGAAGTAGCCCATCCAACATAAAACTATTACCCTGTTATACAAGGACCCAACATGTTATAGTAAGGGTTTATGCTATTGTCTATTTTATGAAGGTAGAGAAGGCAACCTTTAGAAATCTTTCCTGTTGTTTTCAAATTATAATTTTGAGGGGCTGGCCAAATAGCTCAGCAGATTAAAGCTCCTGCTTTGCCAGTCCCCTACCCCAGCGCACACTGAGATGGCTATTGAGACTGGGTGTGGTGGTGCATGCCTGTCATCCCAGCCTTGGGAGGTTGTGAACTGGTGCAGTCAGTATGAGTTTGATCTAGTAGTGAGACCCTGAACACCCTATAGACCTTCCCTAAAATACAAAAAAAAAAAAAAAAAAAAAAAAAAAAATCAAATTATAATTTTGAAAGTAAAAAGTATTTTTAAAAATGAGTTAGGCATGTATTTATACATTGTATGTGTATGTGTGCATATATATATATTCATATATATATATTCATATATATATATATATATATATATATATATATATATATATATATATATGCAGTCTTGGGGATTGACATTAGGGCATCATGCATACTGGCATGTCCTTTACCAGTGAGCAATAACCTATCTCATGATTACTTTTAAGCATCAACATTTCAGGTGACAAATCAATTAATCAGTCAATCAATCACAAGACTATTCAATATAATACAATTCTCTTTCTAAAGGACATAGAATTTAGGAATAATGTCTCTAATTCATCTAGAAATTAAGCACATGCATATATGTCCAAATATTGTGATCTATACGAAGGATGCCACAGAACTTAGTCCTTTGCCGCCCCTCTCCCTGCCCACTAACTTCTAAGCAGACCGACCTGGGTCCACGATTTTGCAGATAGTTGTATGCCAGTGACTCCAAGAGACATTCCTCTGGCCCTGCCTTTCCTCCCAAAGCTCTACTTGCACACCCACTTGTTTGACTTTCTCTTTGACTTTCAGATGTTTAACAAGCATTCCAAAGTGAGTTTGGCCAACCCAGAGCTCTGCTCCTCCTCTGTTCATGCAGCTCTGTCAGGTGTCATGTCTTGGCCAACAGCACTACGTTCATTAGTTGCTCATATCCAAACTGGGAGTCATCTCTTTCCTTCAATAAGCCCTCTGTCACCACTGTTACGTTATTTCTATTTCCAAGATGCTCCAAATTTGTCCCTTTCTCTTCATTTTCACCACTATTATCTTTGCTCATGTTATTTTTTATGTCTCTTATGGCCTACTGCTGTTAGTAATCTATGCAGGCCTTGTAACTTCTCTTTTTGAAATCTTGTTTAGAAGAAAGTCAAACTTCTTTCCTTAGAGATACAGCCCAACTCAGTCTTAGAACTTGATCCCATCGATGTGCCTGATGTCATTTCTTATTCACACTGAATCTTAATATCTTTTTCCATATTTTCCAGGGACCACTGATTTCTTTTTTCACCCCTGTTGTGCCTACAGTAAAAGTTTATTTCATTTTGGTGAAACTTTTCTTCAGGGCTTAAAGCTCAGCTTGAGTATCTCTTATCCAAAATGTTTGGGACTAGAAGTGTTTGAATTTTAGACTTGCTTTGGTATTGGAATATTTGCATCTATCTCATGGATAGAACCTAACTCTAAATGCTAAATTCATTTATATTTCATCACTTTAAGTTAGGTATAGAATTTTTCCTGTGTGGCATCATGTCAGCATTCAAAAATGTTTAGATTTTTGACCATTTCTGATTTGAGATTTTTTTTGGATGAAGGATTTTCAACCAGAATTCTGTAAATTAGCATGTGGTAGTTAACGTAAATTATTGATTCTTAACCTCAGTGCAAAGTGAAATTTTCTGCAGAGCTTTAAAATAAGTGAATACCCACATCGTAACTAAACTGAATCAGAGTCTCTGGGAGAGGCCAGGGGATCTATGTTCTGAAAGGCTCCAGATGCTTCTGTGTGCAGTGAAGTTTGAGAATGCTAATTATATACTCTCCTTTTGTTTTAATTGTATAATTACTTGGTTTATGTAATTTTTATTATCATTAATATAAATTGCTTCTCAAAGTAGATACATCAAGACATATGGAGCCTTTCAAAAATCTATGCATGCTTCAGGAAAAGAAACATAATAAATATCTAGAGGTTAATGGCCTCCACTTTGAGCACTTCTTGTAATTGTAGAGGTCAAAGGTACCTTGTATTCATTTCACGATGTCTTGATAAATTTAGTATTAAATATGTATGCAAGATTTTCTTTCTCTGAAGTGTGTATACATTTTTTGGTAAACTCTGTATATTTTCAAAAAGAGCAGCAACAACTACAGGAAAAAAAAAAAAAAAGCTAAACAGAGTAGGATGGCTTATTCTTCATAGAAATGTGACAATAGAAAAGATGTGGGATACTAGGCATGGAAAGGACTGGCCAGTACTGTCCTATACTGTTAATAGTGTCAGATTCAGATTTTAGTAAGGAGCTTTTTATGCCCTATGTTTTATCATTGATCCTGCATTATACTAAAGATCCAGTCTCATGTTTATATCACAGGATGCTACTATTGACTGAGAATGAATCCGTTTTAACATGACAATTAGTGTATTCTTGGCAGCTGTTTAACTTCCTGTGGTTCAGAGAAATGAGTTAAAATGAGGCTATAAAAGAGATCAAAAGGCTTGGACATCAATTAGTTCACAAACCTGTATATTAAATAAGTATAAAAGAATCAAACATATGGGTTATATTTCCATTAAAATAGTTCAAACTACTTACCAACTGTAGCCCACACAAACACCATGTTATTGGGTATTCTTTTTTTAGACTTTAGTTACACTATTGAAAGTTTAGGATGGTCACTGGCAGTGGGTGATCAGGGGACTGGCAAAGCTGAAAGAACCCGTCCCTCATCGCCCAGAAGAAACCTGTATTTCCTTTTGGATTCGCAGTAGCCATTCATTCTTTCAGCTCCTGCTCTAGTCAGGGGTGGGGTGAACCACACAAGAGCTCTGTAGTGGGATGTAGGGATGTTCGTTTATTTCATATCTCTATAAATTCATGTTTACCAGACCAATTGGATGCTCAGGGTCAAGCTCTTTTAGATGTGCAGGGTTATCCTTGACAGTCTAAGAGAGAAGAAAATTAAGTTTTCCCCAGATATTTTTTATTTTAAAATTTAATTACAAGATATGGCCTTACAAAAGATTTAGGAGGAAGCAGTGTGATATAATAGGAAAGCACATAGATGGTCCAAGACTGCTGATGAACTGAATTTGAAGCCTACTTTGAGCACTAACCATTGTTGTCATTTTGAAAGTAAACAGAAATTAGGACCACTAGTGCAACAGTGAGTCCTCAAATGACAGATGAAAAAAACTTGCTCACCCTTAAGAGGATTAGGATCTTGGAACTTTAAGAGGGACACACTGGCAAAAATTTCACAGGAGAATTTAGAAAGCTCAAGAAGGTTCCCGATATAAGCCGTTCTTTAACAATAAACACCTTGTGTAATTTTGCAAGGAAATGAACATAGTTGAACATTATTCTTGTCCTGCCATTAGTTTTGTTATTTCTGTCACTGTGACCTGTGCTAAAAATGCCTTTCCAGTTATAGA
>PVJA010008126.1:45376-65903 GCA_004027025.1 Myocastor coypus
AAAAAAAAAAAAAAAAAAAAAAAAAAAAAAAAAAAAAAAAAAAAAAAAAAAAAGAATAGATAAATAAATAAGAAGTGAAGGAAAGAAATGTAAAAGGAAAACAAAGAAATCAACAGATTTCAGTATGCTTAAGAAGTTGTATTCTTAACCCTAGCATTCTGGAGCCATAGGAAGGAGAAATATAAGCCCAGCCTGGGCAACTGAACAATTTAGCAAAACCCTGTCTCAAAATAAAAACCAAAAAGAGATGAGAACATAGCTTGGTGTGAAGCCCTGGAGAAAATGTTCTGTACTACAAAAGCAAAGGCAAAAGTAAATGCAAACAAAACAAAACAATTGTATTTCTTTTTGCCTTTTGCCCTGCAGAATAAGATAAAAATTAAGATTAGAGGTAGAGTAAAATAGGAATTAGCATAAAGATTTTCTTCCTTAGGATGTAAAGAAGCAACAGAATCAGCTGCCTTCAGAATTCTCTGGACAACAAACACAAGTTTGTTATACAGCACTTTGAACACTATTCCATTGACTGAAATGTAATAACAAAATCTTATGCAAGTTAAAGAAAACTGGTACAAAACTTTTATCTGATAGAAAAAAATGAACAGAATAAAACAAAAACAAAAAGACAATAGCCCCAGATAGTCTTTTGACGGGGAAGATGCCTTCTGGAGACATACTCATATAGGTGATTATTCTGATACTTTGAACTGAACCATATAAAGAAAGCTTTCACAAACCAAGAGTGCTTTCACCTAGAAGTGATGCCAACATTAATAATTTAAGTATTTCAGTGTCCCATAGCCAAAGTTCCATATTTTAGCTACCTTAGCAAGAAAACCCAAGAAAATCAATTTGCATCTAAAAGCTCCTTCATGGGGTTGGCTTGGTTTTGTGGCAACCATCCCAGCTTGAAGTTTGCTTCACAGAGAATTGTGTGGTCCCAGCTGAATAACCTGCTGGCATCCATGGTTAGCAGAGTGGTAAGCAGATTATGGGTAAGCAGATATTAATATTCTGATTAAACATTTTAAAACCTCATACCACTATTTTAAAAATAATTGCACTTCTCTCAGAGAACTCTTACACTTATATTCTGAAGCCACTTTTAGTCTTTACTTGTATTCATAGTCTTAAAATCTCTATGTATAGTTTATTTCCCAGAATTTTAATTCTGGGAAAAATAAAAACTTTTAAGTTTTTCCCTCCACCGATTTAACTGCAATGTTTAAATCCATGTGAATGTATGATGCTCCTGGAAATCTTAGTTTTAAATCTTTGTATAGCACTTTGTTTCCTTCTAGATCTTCTTATGAAAAAGGATAGGGCTGCAGTTATCTTTGGTCTTGGCCTCTGTAAAATCCTGGCATAGTCTTGGCAGCTCTCCTGGAGAGACTTCGTGTTTCCTGAAGATCTACTGAGTTCACAAACTTAACAAACTTAACAGACGCCATGAAAGAGATATTTGCAGTATGCATTCGGAAGTTATAAAGCAACTAAAGTTTATTAGACCACAAAAATGCCACCAACCACCATATAGATTATACAGTTGAGCACAATAACAAGGGAAAGTTATTAGTTGTTATTAATTAAAGTCTATACAAGTACATACAAGTCTTCAAACATCAGCAATCAAAATTACTGAGTGACCACAATTTACTTCTGGGTCGAGACTGAAAAGTGTTTATTTCTTGGGTGCTTACTAAATGGAGCCACTATGCTGGAGTGAAAATATGGGCTGAATGTTTTATGCTCATCAAGGTATTCACATTATCTATGATGCCTACTTCTAAAATTTTTATTTATTTATTTATTTTCTTGTTTCAGAACTTTTGTTTGTTTATTCATTTATTTTATGGCTAGTTCAGCCTGCCCTGAGGGCAGGGCTAGCACAGCATGTGGTGCCGGGGATGGAACTGCAGTCCCTGCAGCCGCCTAAGCTTTCCTAAGCAGGCGCTTTAGACCACTGAGCCATCCTGTCAGGCCCCTATGATGCCTACTTCTAATTTAGCTAGCTTGATAAAACTCTGCCCAACATAATATACACTTGGACTTCTGCTCCAGTACACTGTCAGGCTGATGGGTAGATGTGGTTGCCTGGGTTTAAGGTCAGAACACTAGTCAACTACTAGTTACTAATCTAAATACCAAGGGCTAAGTAGGGGGGCCTGAGAAGGTTAATTTTTTGCTGTCCTTTGTTTTCTTTCCTTCTGCCCAGGCGTCAGACACTTTTTTTTTTTTTTTCTATAGAATTATCTTCCACTCCTTGGTCATTATTTATGTCAGGAGATGTTCCTGGGGAGAATAACAGGTTCTAAAACTTCACTCACGGTCACCTCACCGGTTCTTCCCATCACATCTTTCCCTTTCCTGAAGTAGCTTTTGGAAGCTCACCCAGGGGCAAAGCAGGCCTAAATCCTAAGCTGCCCAGGAGCTGTTCTGTGGAGTCTGGTAGCACAAGGTCCCCTAACTGGGGCAGTAGATTTAGAGCCTGAAGGTACTGGAAACTTCTGAGTTTGTCTCTGAGGTGCAAACTATTTGCTGCACCCATGGCCCTCTCAGAAGCCTGAACCAGCTGGCAGAGGCCGGCCTGCAACAGAGAGACTGGGGGCCTGGCCAAGGAGCGGGGCTGGCTTCCAGACCTAAGCAAGGATCCATAGAGACTCCTGGGCTCAGCAGTCACTTCTCTTCCTGATTCTTGGGCAATGGAATCCCCTAAGCAGATCGTTCCTTTTCAAGTTCAAAGTGGAGAGGGCTTGAACTGCAGCTGGACAGGGGCTGTGGGCAGCTGGTTGATGGTGGCAACAGCTGTTTACCATCTCCCTCCAAATCCCAGCCGTCTAGGTCTCCCAGAGATTTGGCTACACTCCCTCGATTCTCCTATCCGACAGTCATGGATTGCACGCGTTCCTCACGGAATAGGCTGAAGTGGGAGAGGGACAGCTCTCAGCTGGGCACTTTCTCGTAGGTGGGATGGGATGGGATAGCGCAGCGGAGCGGGCAGAGAACACGATCCCGGTGCCCTCTTGCCCGGCGTGGAGCGCGGAGGGGAGAGCGTGGGTCCCCCACCCTCCCCACACCCATACCATACCCACACCCACGGGCGCGGGGCTCGGCTGTCCCGGAGCCGGTGAGCGCGCCCGCTGCACCCGGCCTGGGCGCTGGCAGCCGCCGAGGGGTGGCCGGGAGGCGCGCCCCGGGGTCTGCGGACACCGACCTGCCAGCCGTCTCTCCCGGACGTTTTTCCACAGCAGATCCCAGGCTCGGGCCGTGGAGTCCCGTAACTGCTCGCTGATGGATCTCCGGAGGGGCGTCGGGAAAGCGCTCCTGCTGATCATTTTCGATCCCTCCTCATAACGCCCGGCGGACTTGCTAGCGCCACCCGCGGAGCGCACACGCCCGGCGACTCGAGAACCCACTCGGTGCCGGCCGGGGTCGCGACATGGGTCTCCGGGCGCTGCGAGGCCGCGGCGAGCGTGCGCGGACCGGACGCCTGTCACCGGCCCGGCGGGACGGGCGGCAGCACTCGGCCGAGTCTTCGCCGTCCCCACTTTCCCGCTCCCGCCCAGCCCTCCACCCTGCTCCCGCCTTCCCTCCCTCGCCCCTCCCGGACGGGCTAGCGCCCCACTCCTCCCAGGAATGATCGCTTCTCTCTCCCTGCCTCCCCTAACCTCACAGCCTGCTCCCCTGGCCCCAACTCAAGGAAAACCCCACTTTTCCAGCTTCTCCCAGAGATCTGCCACCGCGTCAGGCTGCTGTTTCTCGACACTTTCCATCTGTCAGTCTCAGAAGCCGCCTGGGTCACATCCATAGCAATTTTAAATATGTCACAGCACTCCTCAGAGTTTTCCTGAATTCGCATCGCTTGAGATCATATACTTCAGTGGATGTCAGCCCTTCCTGATTCCATCAATGACATCGTTATCTGAGTGCAACCTACAGCGAAATTGCGATGGATTTAGTATTTCCATTGCATCAGCATTGTGTCAGAGAAAAGCTTTTAAATATTGAAGTCCAACTGCAAGGAATTGTCACCACAGATTTACTGACCCTGAGAAAGCTTAGTGTCCCTGTGCAGTTGAAGAAGCTGGCATTAGGAGAAGATGAAAGCAGACTTTAAGGTCTTCGGGCAAACATAAAGTGGGTTGATAATTAGAAACTAGGGAAGAGAAGAAATCTATCTTCCCTTCAGGGAAGATATCTTTCAGAAATACATCATGAAGTGATGGCCAAGTTATTTTCCTTGCCACAAGGCTTTGTTCTGAAGTCCCTAGAAGACCTCAGAAAGTAATACCCAAGCATTTGATATAAATGATGTGATTCATGTCAACACCTCGAGTTTCGTGAAGAGAACAGAAATATTTCAAAAAGAAATTTCTGCATTCTTAAACGAGTAAAATTTCTTGGATTTCATTTTTCTTCAATGTCTTTTCACCCAGTCAGTGCTTTGTAAGCACCAAAATTTAGTCCATTTTAAAAAATTCCAGATGTCCCATAGGTAGCCTGAAAATTAAAGAAAATTACTGAGTCCTCCCTTAACTACCAAAATTGCTACCGACTTAGTGCGAAAACATTGCTGTCATCATCTGTTTGGTTCTAAACTTCTGGTAAATATTTCCTCCATCCGTTTATATTTGTAGTGGAAAATGGTGGGTGAGTGGTAAGCTAGTTTTTACTATCTTATTTTATCATTTAAAATATTTTAAAATGTCCTCTATGGAAACATACTTCCAAATGAGCTAGAAAGTAATGACGAACATTTCTGTACCATCATGGTAAACTTGGAAGTTGTCAGTTATGAAACAGTAAGGCATGGATCAGAAACAAATGCTAAATTATGGTGCAAGTGGCAGAAGACTAATCCAGTTGCCTCCTGGGCCCATGCCAGATACACTTCTGTTACATCTGCATTGTATGCACTTAGTGATAACAAAATGCTCTGCAAGTTTCTCTTCTTGTAAAGTGGCTGCTGTGTTGTATAACAAAATGTTTAACAATTACATTCCAGGGGAAGCTGTGTATTTGACATCTAAAAGGGACCTCTGAATGAACTGGAAGCAATAGCTGTGACATGTATACAGGAATAGAATACTGCAAGGCACACTCAGGCTACTCAAATGTAGCTCCAATGAACTCGGACCACTACTACTTTCTATTTGAATACGTATTTTATACTCACATGCTTTAGATTATGAGTTTTTTTTCCTAAATAGCTAAATTGAAGATAGATTCTAGTAATGCAAATGAATTTTGTTTTAGCTGAGGAATGGTTCATGAATTGAAGACTATCCAAGAGGAGCTAGATGAAAGTCTGAAATGATCTTCCCAGAACAGGTGCTGCCAAAGCAGCTTTAGCCACACAGCATGCCTCAGTGTTCTGCAGGACCCAGCTGTTGGCCCTGTTGGAGGAAATCTCACAGCTGTGCAGATGGAGCTGCCCTACGTACAAAGTTTCTGAACTCCGTGGAATGCTCAGGCACCTTTTAAACATGTCCACAAAGAACATCAAACTTCATTCTCCACAAAAATCTTTTTCAAAGTTAAACCTACTCCCCTAGGAAATGTCTTCAGAGAAGACAAGCCAGGCAGCTGCCCCATGCTCACCTGCCATCTTTCTTAGTCTCTTCCTTTCCTTCACAGCAGACAGAGGTGTTGCTCTTCCTGCCTAAGACTTAGTCTTCAACCTGTGCTTTGCTTTCTATCCCTTCTCATCCCCACAGGAAATACTTAACATCTGTTATTTCCTCTATACTTCTCTCTTATTGGGTTCAACCCTCAAGCCTCTCACTTTTCTAGCCCAAACCAAAACCATAGCTCAAAACCCACCAGAACAGAACATGCTGCCTCTACTCTGTATCTCTTAGAAGAGGTTTTCCCTTGCCTTCTGGGCTCTCTCATGCCCTCACTGAAACTGTTCTCAACAGCATCTCCAATAACCTTCAAGTTGCCTCCTTTCCAGGGCTTGTGACCTTTTGAACCCTGCCCCTTTCTCCCTGACACAGTACTGCCAGGGGACATCCTCTCTTGGGTCCTCCAGCCATACCACTTCCTGTTGTAGCCTTTCTTAAGGCCCACACAGAGAGAAAGTGCATGTGCTGAACAGTATCTGGAGGCAGAGACCTATTTAACTTTTATGTTTCTGCTCCTCAATAGTACCTCCCTAGAGGACTGCACTGTGGATGAAATAACCTAATCTACTTGGCACAAAGAAAGGATTCAGTGTATGCTGTCAACCATGATACTATTATTATTAATCCACTGTAATAATACCCTAAATCTTTCCTGAGTTGCCTGAACATCCAATCTAAATAATTCCATTACTCCCCCCCACAACATTCCAGTCCTTTGCCTTGCCTGTCTCATCTGCCTGTGCATGCTCAACACCCAGAATCGTCCCCAGGCAGCAGTACTCAATGTATCTTTGTAGACTAGATGAATGACTATGCTCAGGGGTCATATAGTATATATTTAACTCATTTATTTTCAGACTTGCCCTCCTCCAAATCTGCTTTTTTTTTGAGACAGGGTCTCACAGTGTAGTGCAAGGTGGCCTTGAACTTGTCATGTAATCCAGGCTGACCTTGAACTCAATACTATTTCTGCCTTAGCCTCCCCAAATTCTTGCATTACAGGGGATTATAGCAGATGTGCCACCCACCTCACTTAATAGGTTTTTTTTTTTTTTTTTTTTTGTCTTTTTGAGACAGGGTCTCGCTATGCAGTTGAGGCTGGCCTTAAGCTCGCTTTTGTAGCCCAGGCTGGTCTCGAACTTGCACCAATCCTCCTGCGTCAGCCTCCCGAGTGCTGGGATTACAGGCGTGAGCCACCACGCCCGGCTCCTACTTAATAGGTTTTTTATCTTTTCTGTTTCCCTCCCATATTCTTCTGATCTTGTGCCATTGTCCCTTAATGAAGAGCAAAGAAGCACATTCCTCTGTTGGGTGTTTTGTTGATAGCCTTTGCTTAAGAATAGTGCCCAATTTCAAATTAACTATGCCAGGCCAGGAATCTTTTGCTGAAAGCCCATGGCTCATTATTTCAAGTGGCTTCCAGCTCTACTGTGGGGAGCTATCTTCCTTAAGAGGACTCATTTCCCTTTGCTGCAAGATACAATGGTGGAGAGTGCTTGCAACTTCCCCTGAGAAGATAGCCTGCAGCGACCACCCTTCCTTAGGTCTCTGCTTTAGGCTACAACTCAGAGCCCTGTCTTGGGAGATGCTGATATACAATCTCATATTGTTTATTTCCTCATTAAGGAACATGTCCCCCGAAAGGTTTCAGGAAGCCGACTTTTCAAGGTGTGTGCTCTTGGCTCACAGTCATCTTGACTGCCCTATTTTGTGTTTCAGGGCTCCTCGTGCCCTACTCACAATCTGCCCATCTTCTCATGCTAAGTCAGTGACCCTGAGTCCTACCAACTCCACAGGCACCACTGCAGAATAGAGTGGTGACCAGATAGCTGAGGAGCAGCCAGCGAGGTTCATACCCTGTCTATACATCTACTGGCTATGTGATCTCAACAAGTGCCTTTCTGCTCCTCTGCGTCCACAAAAACGGAGCTAATAATAATGTTCCTTTCATAGAGATTTTGGCAAGGATTGGACCCAATTAATATGTGTGGAAGACTTTACATGATGCCTGCCATAAAATGAACATTAAATGTCAATTACTATTATTATTATTACTGGAATTATTTTGCCTTAATTACTTTTGCAATTCTTCTGAGATTCTAAACAGCTCAAATCTGGCTGGCCCCAGGCTAAATATAAGGTGGTGGAAAAACCACAATAGTTTAAGAAGTATAAGAATAGAATTTAAATTTCATCAGTGAATGATAAGAAGTAGGAGTGGTAGAAGCCTTGTAACTTCCCTAAACTTATCTTTCCCTATCTGTCACATGCAGAGAAGAACATTTTATTTTATTTTAATTTATTTATTTACTTTGTCTTTTTGAGACAAGGTTTTGCTATGCAGTTCAGGCTAGCCTTGAGCTCACTTTTGTAGGCCAGGCTGGTCTCAAACTCGCACTGATCCTCCTGCCTCAGCTTCCCAAGTGCTGGGATTACAGGCATGCGCCACCATGCCCACCTAAGAAGAACATTTTATTCTGCCTAGCCTGATCAAAGTTTAACTACATGTGTTTATGCTGGCCATGGAAACCAGGTGTGGTGGTGCATATCTATAATCCCATAGCTGAGGAACCTGAGACAAGAGGAATGCTAAGAGTCCAAGCTATGAAGAAAGACTCTATATCAAATGCATAAATAAATTTTTAAAATGTTTTAAAAATAAAATGAAAAGTATTGCTTATAATAGAAAAGATTTGGAGAATCTACATCTGAAGCAGTACACTTCTTATTTGCATATTTAAATGTATATTTATTCAACAAACATCTGTGTCACCTTTGGCATCCTTATGAAAGGGGGTTATATACTCTGCATTTAGAGGAAAACCTTTTGAAGATATCTCAGCAGATACTTTTACCTCATTACACAATCTATGTAAGTATGACATTTTCTTTAAGAATTTTATCATAAATAAGCCTTGCACTAGTTTAGCACTATCAAGATTAAAGCATTTTTGCATACATTACTTAATATAGTAAATGTAAGTATTTGCTCATTGAGAAGGATGACAGGTAAAGAAACAAGCTCAGAAACACTAAAGGACATGTTTTTGATACCAGTTTATTTCTCTACTCTCAGCCCCCTTGCAGTTCAGAGGACAATAGGATTGATGTAGCTGTCAAAGACCAAGTCTCTTTAACTATATAGGCTTTTCTCCTGCTAGTTTGTAGAACTTCAGAGTTTCTGACAGTATCTTAGCGCCATCAAAGAATGGTGGTTAGCTTTGACACTGATGAGATGAAATTTATTTAATTCTTTAAAGTAATCTGGAGTCCTTGCATTCAAGTATATCGGTAAGCTCTTAGGAAAGGGCTAGTTATCTGAATGATTGGTGAAACTGAGCCCACTTTAAAGGAGTGATTGATTCAAGATAATTCCCAGTCCTTTTCCCTGACTTTTTCCAGATATAATAATGGATTATGAAGACCAAGACTGGATTCCGCCAATGCCCTGCAACATTTCCTTGTCACTAACAAAACTCTAAGAAATAATTCTATAAAATGTATTTCAATTTATCATGTCCTAACAAGTGTGAGGCTCAAGATGAAAGTCCCTATTTCTTTCAGGTGTGGTGGAGAATTCCTATAATTTCAGCACTCAGGAGGCTGAGGCAGGAGGATCATTGCAAGTTCAAGACCAGCCTAGACTACAAAGTGATCTCAAGGCTGGCCTGAATTGCATAGTGAGACCCTGCTTTAAAAAAAAAAAGAAAAAAGAATTTCTTATTTGTTCAACAGAATTAATAGAAAAGTACTTTTAATTCTAAAAAGTTTAGCTACTTTTGTTTGTGCCTATGAAATCACTGTGAGAATAAAGGGATTATGTGTAAGAATCTTTGGTGCATTGGAAATCACTGTCAGTGTTTACTGTCTGTTGCTTCTGTCAAGCCTCTTCTGTTGCACATGTCTTCCACATGAGAAAATACAATATTGTCCATGTCACTTCGATTATAACTAGCTGACTCTTCCTTCATTGTTAATGATAACAACATATTTTTGGCATAACTTAATTTTTTATAAAATATTTTTCAAGGACTATTTTTTTATTTTTTTTATTTTTGAGACAGGCTCTCACTATGCAGTTCAGGCTGGCCTTGAGCTCACTTTTGTAGCCCAGGCTGGTCTTGAACTTGCACCGATCCTCATGCCTCAGCCTCCTGAGTGTTGGGATTATGGGCGTGCACCACTATGCTCAGCTTCAAGTACTGTTTAAAGACAGCAGCTAATCGTTGGAGAAAATTATGAAACCAAACATTTTAGAATCTTGGAAAATTCTTCTAGATTTAAATGGTACCTTTATGTATTTGTATAACACAGAGCAGATATTTTAGTTATCTTTCTTTCTTTCTTTTTTTTTTGCGGGACCGGGGTTCAAACTCACGACCTTGCACTTGCCAGGCAGGCACTTGTGCCTCAGAGCTATCTCCCCAGCCCCAATTATTTAGTTATCTTTCTATCTCCTATTTATGAAACATAAAAATTAAAAAAAACAATCATTGAATTAGATTTTCTTAACTTTCAAGACAGCCTTGCTGTCATGTCTCACGAAGGCCTTATGACTACATATCTAACTAAACATGCTAGGGCCAGCGGTATAGCTTAGCAGACTAAGTGCTTGCTTAGGGAAGCGCAGGGGCCAGGGTTTGGTTCCTGACCCCACCATCAAGTGTGCTGAGCCAGCAATGGAGTCTGGGCACGGTGGCACGTGCCTATAATCCCAGCATTTGGGAGGCAGGAAACAGGAGGATCACTATGAGTCGGTAGTGAGACCCTGCACAAAAATAAATAAATAACTAAAAAAACTAAACATGCTATTTTCATTTATTTCTGGACACCAATGCTTAGCATCTGGAAAAGTGTTGGGCATAAAATAGGTGCTCAATAAATGTGCCAAGAAAGTGTACATGTTGGTCACCAGAGCCCTTCAGTGCTGCTCTGTCCTGTCTCTATCTTCTGAATAGTTTAAATTCTTCTCCTAGCCACTCTAGAGACCTTTGTCTGTACTCAGCTACTCCCAGGGACACACCCTGTACTCAGTCATCACCCAACCTGCTAGGTTTCTGAAATTCTGAACTTTTATGTCAGCCTGTGAGGACCTTGTATCCTCTTAGCATTCCTTAACTTGCTTGTGGTATTGGCTTCGCTGTTCCTTGTCTTAATCAGCCCCCTCATTTGTGCCATTCTCTCCCATGAGCCAGACTTTCTTTTACTTTTTTTTTCTTTTTTTTTTTGGTTTTTTTGAGATAGGGTCTCACTGTGCAGTTCAGGCTGGCCTTGAGCTCACTTTTGTAGCCCAGGCTGGTCTTGAACTTTCACTGATCCTCCTGCCTCAGCTTCCTGAGTGCTGGCATTACAGGTGTGTGCCACCATGCTTGGCTTGAGCAAGACTTTCTGTCACTGTCTCAGTGAGACAGACAGATAGAGAGAGAGAGGGAAAGAGAGAGAGAGAGAGAGAGAGAGAGAGAGAGAGAGAGAGAGAGAAATTATACTTCCTTGTCATTCCAAACTTGTCTGGTAAAAGCCCATATACAGTTTTATTTATTATTATTATTATTATTATTATTATTATTATTATTTTCTCTTTTTGAGACAGGGTCTCGCTGTACAGTTCAGGCTGGCCTGGAGCTCAGTTTTGTAGCCCAGGCTGGTCTCGAACTCGCACCAATCCTCCTGCCTCAGGCCTCAGCCCCCCCCCCCCCCCCCCCCCCCCCCCCCCCCCCCCCCCCCCCCCCCCCCCAGTGCTGGGATTACAGGTGTGTGCCACCACGCCCGGCTTATTTTATTATTTTTAAAATGTATTTTAGTACAGGGTCTACATGATCTCACTACACGGATTGGACTCAGTGATTCTCCTGTTTTCAGTCTCCCAAAAATGGGGATTGCAAGCGAATGCCACCACGCCCGGTCTGGATCACAGCACACCCTGGAGATGGGGTCAGCACAGTATCCTGGGGACCAGCCCCTGTGCTCTGCCTAAGCAGATGTGTTAGTCCTTTTTTAAAAAGATTTTATTTATTTATTTATTTATTTATTTATTTAATATCCAGCTTTATATCTGACCACCCCACACTATCAGTGAAGTCCCGGAACTGTCTAAACTACTGATTAACACAGTGAAAAGTCACCAGCTCACTCTTTGCCACTTCTCAAGCAGGTCTGCTCTTGTCTTTCTAGGAACAGCATCTGTGGGTCTCTCAGAACTCTGTCCTCTCCCTCGGGTACCTGTGTACTTCCTCACTCTCAACAGCTGTACTGGTCTCATTGAAGAAACAGAGGAACTGGCAATTCCATCAGTTTATCACTCTGTCGCTAGACACTTGTTCCTCTTGCCTGGAGCACATTGGTTTTGTTTGGGACAGGGTAAGAGGGAAGGTTCCCTTTTAATCTCCATAAAGTAGCATTTTCACTCTCGTACTGGGTTGAAAGCTCCTTAAGGGTAGGAAATAAGTTTTTAATTTCTATCCCTCAGGACCAAACAGCGCTCTCTGCAGTAGTCTCTCTTTGTTCATGGTTTCTTCCCTTTCAGTAGTTTTTACCTATCCTTGGTCAGCAGTGGTCTAAAAATATTAAATGGAAATTCTAGGGACAAGTACCATGCTTTAAGTTGGATGCCGTTCTGAGAGGTGCATTCCTAGCCCACATACCTAGGGTGTGAGGCAGCCCTTTGTCCAGTACATGCTACTGAACCATCAGTCCCTAGAAATACCCACGGTCAGATCAACTGAAGCTGTGCTCAGCAAACCTTAGGTAGTGGCCTCATACTACACCACAGTGCTGAAGTATGATTGTTGTAGGCAGCTGAATTAGATAGAAATATTATAGACAGTCAGACAGGGCCAGGCCCTCAAGGATGACATGGAAGACCAGGTGACTTTACAATTAGAGACAGATACTCCTCCACCATGGGCCAGATTTCAAGACAAGAGTAATCAGAAGCAACTACATAATTCCCTAGGGATGGGCATCAGGGATTGATACTCTAAGTAAGTATCAGTCACCTTGAAAGATCCTGAAAAGAGTCAGGAGCCCAAGCTCAGTAGGTAGTGTTCTTGCCGGCTTGCTACATGACTTGCCTTCCCATTGTATCCCGATGCTAATCAATTTTACCTGAGCAATGGTGCTTGTAATCTCATTGGTTGACCACAGTTTTATCCCACCTCCTATCCACAAGCAAGTTCCCATGTCTTCTCTATAAAAGTCCCTGGAAACGACAGTTTCTGGGGGACACCCACTCGGGACCCCCCTCCTGTCCCTCTCTTGGACAGGAGCTTTCTTTCCCTCAATAAATATGTTCTGCTCATTACCTCTGTTTGTTCCTAAAATTCATTCTTCAGTTTTAGAGAACACGAACTTGTCCCAGGTACTTTTCAGGTTGGGGATTGGTTTTCCCTATATTATCTGGAGGTTCCTTACTGGAGGTCATACACCCCAGATCAGTTTTTTCTTCCCACATCATGATGACTCTGGCCTCTTCCTGTCATCACATAGGCACTTTGCATCTCACCTTGTAGCAAGGTAGGTGAGCACAGTACAGTAAGGTATGCCTGAAATGTTATTTCCAAAGAGAAAATGTTTACATAACTTTTAATTTAGCACTTCAGTGTATTATCATAGTTCACCTTTATAATTCTTGTTGTTTTCTTATTGTGCTTTGTTTACAAGTTAAACTTATTCAGAGGTATGTATGTATGTATGTATGTATGTATGTATGGGAAAAGATTATATATATATTATGATAGGTAGATGACAGATGATAGATAGATAGATAGATAGATAGATAGATAGATAGATAGATAGATCGATCCTGAGGATAAGGGCTAGGACAAGTGTTGAATATATATTCACTGAGTGAATTGAATGTATTAAAGTTTAAAAATTAAAGCAATGGAGGGTTTTTAAAGTGAAATATACTTGGACTGGCCTGATATCTCAGAGGACTAAAATGCCTGCTTAGGCAGAGTGCAGCAGCTGGGCTTTGATCCCCAGTGTGCCTTGTCAGCCCTGCCCCTGGGTCACGCTGAGAGGGCAAGGTAGACTGGACGTGGCGGCATGCACCTGTAATCCCAGTGCTTGGGAGGCTGAAAACAGGAGAATCACTAAGGGTCCAATCTACATGGTGAGACCCTGTAGACACTGTAGACCTGTAACTCTGTCCTAAATACAGAAAAAATAAAGTGAAACATACCTATATACCATTCAAATGTTGAGGTGTTCCATATTAATCCATTAAAAATAGAATTTAGTGACTAAATATGAACACAAAAGTGAATTTTAAGTCACAATTAATAAATTATCCAAAATAATGGGAAATTTTAGAATAGTACCACATTTTTGGTTATGTGATTAACAATATTTTGGAACGTTCAATAAGCTGATTAATTTAAAAAACTACTCCAGATTGTCCTCCTCCAAATCTGTACTTTAGTCTTATGAAAGCCAATCTGCTTTCATGAATTAATTCGTTCGCTCATACAAATTGCATATGGAATCTAGAGTTTTGTGTAAGTATAAATTTAATTATCAAAATTTTCAAGTTGAAATAAAAATTAATTAGATTTCCTTTAACGCATAAAAATGTGTTATGCACTCAATATGTAAGCTTGCTAATAGTCTCTGAGTGAGAATAAATTTTTTTTTGTTTTTAAGAGTAAGCCTACAACTAGAGGGGAAAAGTTTTTTCCTCTTGGACAAGATATTTGTTATTGTAGAGTAGAACAGAATAATAACTAAGAAAAAGAAAGAGCAAAACAAAACTAGAAGGTAGGGATAGTAGAATGATCTCAGTTGTTTAAAAGGCACAGAGGGGGGGTCTCTACCACAGTTTACCAAAGTGGAGAGGGAGAAACAGAATTACTAACATTGAAGCACAAATCATTCAGGGCCTTCCACTTTGTATGAGGCCACCACAAAGCAGTCTCACTTGTCCCTCTGTATTCCCAGCAAGAAATAACCTCTGTTCTTGGCAGACAAAAGTAAGAAGAGAGGACCAAAGGGTACAGTGGGACTGTGGGACTTGATGAGCCAAATGTGCATTTTCTGCATGGATTTGGAGAGGAGCGCAGAGAGCAACAGGAATGGGAAGAAGGGTGTGTTAGCACCAGGAGCCTTCCCAGGACATCAACAGCATCGGGCTAGCACTCCACATTACAGTTGTATTGCACTGTCTTGGGCTCAAAAATGCACTTAAGTGGCTGGAATGCATCAGTTGGGTTGGGAAGGAGGACGGCCAAGGAAGACAGGAAACTCAGCCAGACCTAGGACTCCTTACTGTCACTCAGATGGTGGTGGCTGTGAATGAATAGAGGATTTTCTAGCAGGTGAAATGCCATGATTTCATTAAAGGGGCTTTATAGACGAATAGTGGGACAGGTAAATGTCAAGTGAAAATACCCCAATTTTAAGTACTTTGAGGAACAAATCATTAACTTATGGAACCATAAGTTAATTGCAGGTCAGATGTCCAGCCAGTAAAACATTTCTCTGTCTTCTCTGTACTCAGTATTCCTTTCCTGGTATAACCATAAAATGGTAATTTTCACCGGAGGTATTAATTGTCCCTGCTTTAAATCTTTGCTGTTGTTTTCCTCATTTTTCCTTAGTGGTGTTTTCTTTTTGTATGACCCTCATGTTATTTTTAGTACATACTATGTATTACTATGCTTTCCAGACTGGCCTTGAGCTCATGCTCCTCATGCCTCAGCCTCCCAAGTGCTTGAATTATAGGCATGTACTGCTATATCCAATATTAAGATGTTATTAGCAGGTCATAAATGATCTTAACCTAAGAAATTATTTTTATGGTTTTCTTCTCCCCTCCCCTCTCCTCTCCTTTCTTTTCCCTCCCTCCCTCTTTTCCCTCTTTCTCCTCATCTCCTTCCCTCTTTTCTCTTCTTATATGCTAGTGATTAAATTCAGGATTTCACACATTCTAGGAAAATGTTTCTGTTACTAACGTATGCCCACAGTCTGTCTTTCACTTTTGTGACCAGATCTCCTTACGTGGTTTAGTCTGGCTCAAACTTTCCCTTGATTTTTGAATAGCAGACTGTGCTCAATTTATAAACTTTATCATAGTTATGTACATATAAGACAAAAACTGTATATTTGTGTTTGGTATATATCCTTATAGATAAAGGGAAACTATTATATAAATAGAGTGCTATGCAAATCCTTTTATTCTAGCTTTATTTAGTATTATAGAGAGAATAGCTTAAAGTTGCTAAGTAAATAAATATATAATTTACATATTATATATTTATGTATATATCACTTATACACTAGTTAAAATACCTCCAAGTAGTACTTTCTGATTGTATTATACTAACTTGAGAAAGAATTCTATTTATAGGTTTTAGAAGGATTGCTATGTTGGCCCCACCCCTGGGGCATGCTGAGATGGCAATTAAGACTGGGCATGGTGGCGCATGCCTGTAATCCCTGCTCTTGTGAGGCTGTAAACAGGCAGATCACTATGAGTCCGATCTAGCAGCAAGACCTTGAACACTCTGTACACCCTTCCCTAAAATAAAAATAAATAAACGAAAATAAAAATAAAAGAGTTTAAAAGGGTTTTTTTTTTTTTTTTTTTGTCTTTTTGAGACAGGCTCTCACTATGCTGTTCATTCTGGACTTGAGCTCATTTCTGTAGCCCAGGCTGGTCTCCAACTCACACCAATCCTCCTGCTTCAGCCTCCCAAGGGCTGGGATTATGGGTGTGCACCACCACACCCCAGCTTTTAGAAGAGCTTAATGACTATAATTTGTAGGCTGATAGCCAATATGTTTATTTTTACATAACTGGATTTCCCTGAAGTTAATCCGTACACAATTTGTTTTTCTTTTTTCTTTCTTTTTTTGTTTTGTCTTTCTGAGACAGGGTCTCATTATGTAGTTCTGGCTGGACTTGAGGTCACTTTGTAGCCCAGCCTGGTCTTAAATTTGAAAGGAACCTCGTGCTTCAGCCTCCCAAGTGTTAGGATTACAGGCATGAGCCACTACATCTGGATGTATACAATTTTTAGAAGAGAATTATCTTTAAAACTTTTACTTTATTCTTCTAGAAAAGAATTTTTAGAGATAGTTTAACCTTTCTGTTACTAACCTTAGCTTGCTTATCGTTTCTATGAGGGTCATTAAAACTTAACTGAGGCACCTGGCTTTGATTTTAGATTTTTATTTCCTCCTTTACATTTTCTAAGCACCTGCCTAACCAACTAACCAAGCATTTCTTCCTTAAAAATCATTCAATCCTTCCATGAAGCTGAAATTTCCACCTTTCCTTAGCGTTCTAAACACCTGCAGCTCAATAACAAGGATTGCATTGTCTTCCTATTTTTGCTTAGCAATCAGTTGATTTACCTGTCAAGATAAACCTCCCCGTTCCTATTATTGGATGTCTGGATTAATGCTTTATGAAACAGCACATTTGTATAGTTCTATGTATTTCATAAGCATAGAACTGATGCATTAGATAAGCAAGATATTATATCAACATTTAATGAAAAGAGCTTATTGCTGGAGGATCAAAGATGAACTATCATGAAAGGTAACCTTTTGGATATAGGCTAAAACTTTATTTTCTATGAAGGATTTTTACTGGTTATGACAGAAGGTCACCACTCATGTCTTCTAAAAGAATACTGTTCAAGTATCTGGTAGTCCAAGTTTGCTTTAAAAACTCACTAAAATTGGTACATCACCAAGTGATGAATGCACAGCAGGGACAGCCTGCACACTCAGGACCTTTCTGTCACTGTAGGAAGGTCACATCAAGAAAAAGGGAAAAGCCCAATTGTTATCGGATCAGAGATGAGCTAGAACATAGTCCAAGTGGTGTAAGTTTTGACTGTTTTTCTTTTACAAAGTCATGTTAGACATAAAAGAGAATGTTTTGAGCTATTCTTTATTTATAAAATTTATTTCTGAAAAAGCATATATATGGATTAAAAATATTTCAGCTGCATTTTGAACTGAAGATAATTTTCTGCCTTAAACCCTTTGTTCATGCTACATAAAACTGGCTTGGATTAAATTCTTTCCAAGATATGTAGGTTCCTATAGACTGTTTCAGAGAGGAAAAAAATTAAAACTATCATTTTCCAAAGGTAAATAGCTGTTAAAGAAAAACAAAAACTTAGTTTAAACAACAGTAAAAGTTTTTTCATATACTCAAAATCTTTCTTGTGATTTAACATTCATTAATGTGAATTTTGAGTAAAGAATTATAAAATTTATTTTAACCTATTCCTTTCTGCTTTTATCTTGGCAAGAAAAACACCACAGAACAAAATAGCTGTTAGATATGTGCTCTGGTACCCTATTACAGAATGTAAATAAATTAGAGATGATTTGTTGGAAAATCTAGGTCTAATTGACAATATTCTTTTCCTGACTGTATTTAGTATTATAATGGAGTGCAGTAAGTACTTCATATCAAATTATATTTGAGATGGCTTACTGCTTTAAGCAAATTTAAAAATTCATTAATCTCTCATACAATGTGAGTGGGCCTTAAATAATATATATCAAATTAGACCTTTCCTTTCCAAATCCATGACTATTAGGGTAAAGCGCCCAAAGGGAAATGTAAGTCCCCTCTCCACCCTGATAAGGTGGTTTAGGGTTTCCTTCCTCTTCCTCCTCTATGGCTGTCTGGTGCCGCATGTGTCCCCAGTCTCTCCCCCTCTCCCCCTGTTTCAAACACTTCTTATCTTAAGGGAGTGTGCCTCGTGGCTAACACCTGCCCCCTGCTTCCTCCTAGCACCACCACCAGCTCTTGTCTGTAATATAACCTGACCTGGCACATCAAACAGGTCTTTCCTTTACTGGCCCAGCTCCTATAATACATAAAAAAAGAAGTCTTTCAATGAAATGCTGTTCCTCAGAACTGTAGATAAATATTATGGCAGCTTTCTTTGTACTCGGATAGCATAATTAGCATCCATTCACTGGTTCAACAAATATTTGTTGAGAGCTGTACCTTGTGTGTGTGCCAGGCACTGTTTTGGGCATTTGGTACCATGGCATTGTATTCGAATTCTTATCTTTCTATATGAGACTTTGCAAATAAAGAGAATTAATGAGTTCTTAGGAGGGAACAACTTTTCCCTGTGTCTGCTTCATTGTTAGCAACAGAAACAACAGCAGAAGTAACAGGACAAAACTTTTGAAAATCTCAAGGTCAGTAAACATTTATTTTTGCATCCACTATATCCTGGGCTCTATGCTTGGTTCTGGAGATAGTAGTATAAGTACAAAAGAAGTTGTGTGGTGAAGGGTCTTAGCAAGCATAGATAGGGGAAACTGAGAATGGGAGTCATCCTAGTCAGAAACTAGAAGGACAGAAAGGAAGGCTGACAGGAGCATTATGTGGATCATCTCACTTACTCTTCTTTCATTGCTGGGACAAATACCCGACTCTCAAAGGAAGGAAAGGTTTATTTAGCTCACAGTTACTGGAGGATTCAGTCCATACTTAGCTGGACCCAAGGCAGAGAGGCCCATGGCAGAGGCCAGCAGTTCATGGCGGTGGAATGGCACCCATGGCAACAGAGCAAACAGACAAAGAGACTGTTTCTCTGTCTCTCTTACAGTACATTGAGGCTATGGTCCCAGGCTGGGGAAGGTACACAATCCCAGGGGTACTAAAGGTCTGTAATCCCAGCAGTACTAAAACACATTATCCCAGTGGATCCTGAGTTAGTCTGAAACTCTAGAAGTCCCTGTCCCATGACTGAATAAGGCTTTGGAGGAGCAACTAGACACAAACCATAACAAGGATCCAGCCCCACGTTTAGTATCTTTTTTTTTCTTTTTCCATTTTGTGTATTTGGTACAGGGTGTCACTGTGCAGTTCACACTTATAGTGACCCTTCTGTTTTCAGCCTCCCCAGTGTGGGGATCACAGGCGTTGCCCCCATAACTAGACTCAGTGGCCCAGCTCAGAGTATCCTGGGGGTGGAGCCAGCTTGACCTGTGGGATGGGGGGCTATTTTGCAGGCCCTTAATATCTCTCATGGTGTTAAATAAAACAGGAATTTCCAGTCTTCCATTTAAGGGCCCTCTTGGCACCTGTGTTAGAAAATTTCCTGTTTCTATAACTGATTACCACAGACAGTGTAACTTCTTTAAAGAAGAAAGTTTTTTTTTTTTTTTTTTTTTTTCTATGGTTTTGAGGTTGGGAAGACAGAGAGGCGGTATCTGGTGGCAGCCTTCTTGCTCAAGGACTCTGCTCGGTCGGGAGGTGGCAAAGGGCATCACATGCAAGTGGAGCACACACAGAAAAGCCAAACTGATTTTTATAGAGGACTCATCCTCAGGACAGTGCACTAACCCATTAGTTCATTAATGGTAGTCTTTATGACCCAAGCAACGCTTATTTTTCTAAATTAAAAATTAAAAAAAATCTATTTATTTATATACTCCGTACATGGTCTCACTACTCAGCTTGGACTCATACTGATCTTCCAGCCTCAGCCTCCCCACTGCTGGATTACAGGCATGCATCACCACACCTGTTTTTTGGGGCCAGTGTGGCACACCCGGGGTTCCAGGTGCGGTACCAGGGATGGAACCCGGGCCCTCACACTTGCCAAGCAGGCACTTAGACTACTGAGCTTTCTTGCCAGCCCCTCAATTGCATTCTTAAAGGTTCTACCAGGTCCCATTTCTTTATATCTTGCAATGGGAATTAAATTCAAGCATGTCATGGAACGCAGAGCTAGATTGGTGAGATGAGCTTTAGGAGGCTTAGATTCAATAGCCTCCAACGTCACAAGCTTCACTGGTGGCACACTGCAATTGCAAAACCTTTGATTGTATATGTATCTGCTTCCTCTTAGTCCAAAGAGAAGTATATTCTTTCCTGTTTTTTTTTTCTTTCTTTCTTTCTTTTTTCTATGCAA
>PVJA010008127.1:0-65643 GCA_004027025.1 Myocastor coypus
TACAAGTGAATTTTCTATTTTCCAATTTTATTGTAAAAATATATTAAAAAGAAAATATTCTCTGCCTCTGTGTCCATAAACTGCAAAGCAGATAGTGTGTGGCACATACACCCAGTGTCTCCTGTGTGGCCTTAAAGGACTTTCTCTCCTGTGTCAAAATATGGATAGGCCTGCAGGACATTATATGAGGAAAATGAGACCAAGCACAAGAAGGCCAGTGATGCCTCCCGTCTATGTGGGATCTGCCGTGTTCATCTCAGAAGTGGACGGTAGAATAGTAATCGCCAGAGGTTGGGTTTCATAGTAAAGAGGGAGGAGTAAGAGAGGATTGTCACTGAGCCGTACGCTCCATACTGCAGAAATATAATTTTGTGCTCTGGAGCATAGCAGGATGACTATAGATAACAACAATAGGTGGTACAATATTTTTTAAATGCGAAGAGAGAATTTTAATTTTTTTAATGCAAAGAATTGGTAAATATCCTAGGATCCAACTGACACATGTGCTTGTACCCTGCTTGAACACTGTTCAGCATATCCATGTATGGAAATAGCACATGGCAGGATTAAAGAGCCTGCTTAGGCAGGCACAGAGACTGGGATTAGATCCCTGACTTGCCATCAAATACAGGAGACATTACCATGGAAGAAAATGGGAATTATGCAGATGAAACCTCTGAATTGGTAGCATCTGAGGCAGACAGACAAAAGCAGAAACTTATAGAGTAACTGAGATCAGAGATAACATCTGAAGTAAACAAAGAAATACATGAAGTGGAAAAACGACTGGAGAAACGTATAGAGGAAAACAGAGCAGAACTAATATCTGAAGTTAAGAAAGACATGTCTAAATCAATAGCATACCAAGTAGGGGGACAACTACAGAAAGGTAGAGAGGAGAACAGAACAGAAATAATCTCTGAATTAGAGAAAGAAAGAATAACCATAATGACACACTTCAATACTATTAAAGAAGACATCAATAAAAAATTAGAGGAGCATAGAAAAATGATGGACTCCCTGACAGAGCAATATAGGAAAGAAATAGATCGCATGAAACAGTTTCAAAGAGATATACAAGAAAATAAAATCTCAATCACAAGTTGGCAGAGCCGAATGAACGAAAATGAAGATAGAGTCTCAGATCTTGAAGACAGAGTTGCAGCCAGTGAAAGAGTAAGAAAGGATCTTTTAAAAACAACCAGAATGCAGGAAAAAATAATTCAACATCTGCAAGATGATGCAAAAATGAACAACGTGAGATTAATAGGAATCAATGAGAAAGAAGGAATCAATGAGAAAGAACATGGGCAAAAGTAATAGCAGAAAACTTCCCAAATTCAGGTAACTGAAGCCTACAGAACTCCAAATAACATCAACCCAACTAAAAACATGCCAAGACATATAATAGTCAAGATACCAGAAGTCCAGCTGAAGAATAATATACTAAAAGCTGCTAGAGAAAAGAAACAGATCACATTTAAAGGAAAACCCATCAGAATAACAGCAGATTTCTCTTCACAAACCATGAAGTCAAGAAGAGCATGGAGCAGAGTGCTTCAAGTCCTCCATGAAAATAAATTTCAGCCCAGACTACTATACCCGGCAAAACTCTCCTTCAAGTATGAGGGAGAAGTGAAATATTTCCATGACAAGGAGCAGCTGAAGAATTTTGTGACATCAAAGCCAACACTACACAGTATTCTAACAAATATTTTAGAGAGGGACCAAAATGACCTGAATTCAACAAAGATCCCACCAAATAGAGTAACCAACTAAACATAGGAGGAAACAGTGGTAAACAGTAGTAAATAAAAGTCATGTCAATCATAAGTCAATACATTTCAATTATAACTATCAGTGTAAATGGACTCAATTCTCCAATTAAAAGAAGTAGACTTGCAAAGTTGATAAGGAAACAGAGCCCAGCAATATGCTGTACACAAGAAACACACTTAACTCATAAAGAAACTCACAGGCTTAAAGTTAAAGGTTGGAAAACAATACTACATGCTCCTGCACCTCAAAAAACAGCAGGGGTAGCAATCCTGTTTGCAGACAGTCTAAACTTCAAATCAAGATTATCAAATGAAATAAAGAAGGCCACTACATTCTGGTTAGGGGAAAAATTCATGATGAAGAGGTAAAACTCATAAATATGTATTCACCCAACATGGGAGCAGCAAACGATATAAAACAAACCTTAATGGACATGAAAAATCTCATATCCAATATCACAATGTTAACAGGAGACCTCAACACTCCCTTATCCAAAAAACATAGGTCAAGCAGACAAAAAATCAGCAAAGAAGTGGCAGAACTGAATCAGAACTTGGGAACAACTGGACTTAGTGGACATACACAGAGTGTTCCACCCAACCACTTCAAAATACACATTCTTCTCAGCTGCACATGGGACATTTTCTAAAATAGATCACATATTAGTCCATAGATCATGCTTAAATAGATGCAAGAAAACAGAAATTATCCCATGCATATTATCTGACCAAAGTGCAGTCAAATTGGAAATAAATGACGAAAGAAACCACAGGAATTCCAGGACTACATGGAAACTAAACAGCACTCTTCTCAACAACCAATGGGTTACAGATGAAATTAAACAAGAAATTAAACAGTATCTACAATTTAATGAAAATTCAAACACAACCTACCAGAATTTGTGGGATGCAATGAAAGCAGTTCTTAGAGGGAAATTTATAGCTCTGAACTCACACATTAAGAAAATAGAATGGAAACAAATAAACAATTTTATGTAACACTTAAACCGACTGGAAATGGAAGAGTAAATGAAATCCAAAGCCCAAAGGCGGGAGGAAATTATAAAGATTAGAGCAGAAACCAATTCAATTGAGATGAAGAAAACAGTACAAAGAATTAATGAATCCAAAAGCTGGCTCTTTGAAAGATTAAATAAGATAGATAAGCCCCTAGCTAACCTCATTAAAAAGAGGAAAGAAAAGACTCAAATTCAAGCAATAAGGAATGAAAAGGGTGAAATTACTACAGACCCAGCAGAGATACAGAAGATCATAGTTACTTTGAGAATCTTTACTCTCACAGAATTGAAGACACAGATGAAATGGACAGATTCTTAGAAAAGTAAAAATTGCCAAAACTGAATCAAGAAGATATTAGAACTCTCAATAACCCATGAATACATTTTTTTTAATGTAGAAAAGTTTATTCATAATTTGGTTATTGCTAGTTACCATTCATTTGCTATCTCTCCTTTTAGCTACGATTGCTTGGGGAATCATCACTGGTGATTATTGTGGCATTTATCATTGTTATTTGTGATCACTGGTGACATTATGCAAAGAGACTTACTGTCACCTATTGCTTGCCCCACTTTTTCTTATATTCTGGCAGTGCGGTTAATGTGGTAAGAGTTTTTGTCTGAGGTCCCATAGAGATTTTCATTTTCACAAAGTGTAAGCCTTGAATGTTTCCTGAGTCTTCCTTTTTGCTTGATTCAGAACACATGATGCACTTTATTTCTCTCCTCCTTTCCAGACGCTTCCACCAGTCTCTTCCTGCAGGCTCTTCTCAGTTCACAATGGCCTCCAGACTGATTGCCCAATCCCTTAGTTCATTCCACTCTTGTTTTCCTCCTGAGTGATTATTTGAAGTGTATTTTAGTATAGTAATTTGAATAATTTTACTGTTTGTACTTATTTTAAGGGAACATTTTTCCTATATTAATTTAATGAGTATATGGGCATTAATATAGAATTTGTAAGATCTAGGACTTGTGTCAGAATAACAATAGGACAGAGGTGAGACCAGCCAGGTAAAGTGAGCTAATATTTAGTACAGCCCTCCAGGGTGCCTGTTACGGTGTAGATCCCAAGGGTCCCCCCAAAGTCTCATGTGATTAGACATGGGCTTCTGGAAAGTAGTGGTATCCTGAAGTCTGTTGCTTCATTAGTGGTTTCATCCACTGATAAATTTGCATGTGGTTCCGTTTTGGGGACAGAGTGGAAACTTAGGAGGCGAGGCCTAGCTGCAAACACTGGCTGCTGGGAGCGGGACCTCTACGACTTCACCCTGCCTGTCGGTGTCCCCTGCCTCTCCCTGTTTCCTACTGGTAGGAAGGGAGCAGCCTTCCTCAGCCAGAGCTTTCCACCATGATATATATGCCTTGTCACAGACTTAAAGCATGAGAGCCAGCTGACCCTGGAGTGAAATTTTTGAATCTGTGAGCCTGCTTTTAAGTTGGTTTTTTCTTAGGAATTTAATCAGAAAAATGAAAAACAGACTCACACCAGGCTCTATAAGGCAGTAGCCAGGGGCTCCAGGCATACCTATTTCCTCTCCGCCAGCTCCCATAGTTCCTGCTATCGCCTATCTTTTCCTGACCCTTCCTCCCACGGGTCAGCCTCAGACTTAATCCAGAAAGAGTAGCAAGGACCTACAGGCCTCCCTCATAGTGTAAAGTAAATTCCTCTAACCTTCATCTCTTTTTCAGGCTGGAAGAGTCACTGCATGAAGAAAGACTGAAAAAAGGAACAAAATACATTTGGAAAGGAAGAATCTTATAGGGAGGGAAGGCTCCATTTTTAAGTAATAATTCTCAGCACATCATTCCCTAGTGCTTGCAGGCGTGGCTGGTGCCAGATGATCCACATAGCAATCCAGTTTGTTGAGATTTTAATTACTGTCTACATTAATATCATCTTAAAAACCCAGAGGTTGAGTTTCAAATTGGTTATGTAATGTTAATATCACCTAGAAGGGCTGGCAATTTTAGAAGTATACTGACTTGAAGTTAATTTCAATGAAAACTATTAAGTATGCAATACTAATGCAAATACTTAAATATAGAGTTAGTAGCTGGGCTGGAAGTGTAACTTAGCGATGGTGTGCTTATCTCCTATACTCTAGGCCATGGTTCAAATATCAACTTAGCAAAGAAAAAAAAATAATAATAATTAGGCTATCATTGGTATTTGGGAACCCCTCTCTATTATATCATCAGATCCTTCTAGAATGACCTTCTCCCTTCCTTTTCAGAGACTTACTGTCTTCAGATGCCCACTGCAGTACCCTAGCATATTCTGGGCCAGATTTCCCATTGGTGATTTTCCTCTGTGTCCTTAGTCTCTGACTCTTCCACTCTTATTGTATTTAATGTGTATATCTGAGCATCTCAGGCTTCTTTAAGGAAGTGAAAAATGGGGTTGTGTCATTTACTTAATCGGAATGATTTTTGAAGGCCTTATGTTCTATATATTCTAATAAAGACAAGACTGCACAAGCACAAAATCTAAGGAAAACATAAGCTAATAATGTAAGCCCACACACAGACTTCTGATTTTAAAAAGATAAGGACATAATAGAATTAAATATGTCTCATGTCCGCAGGACTGGTCTTTCTTTCTTTCTTTCTTTCCTTCTTTTTTCTGTTCCTAATTGATAGTCTAAAACATTCAAGGCAGGGGCCCAGTGGGATGGCTCAGTGGTCTAAACGCCTGCTTGGGAAAGCTTGGGTGGCTTCAGGGACCGCGGTTCGATCCCCGGCACCACATGCTGCGCCAGCCCTGCCCTCGGGGTGGGCTGAGCCGGCCATAAAAATGAGTGAATAAACAAAGGTTCTGAAACAAGAAAAAAAATAAAATAAAATAAAATAAAATAAAACATTCAAGGCAAAACGCTACATATTTACATATTCACCTATCATTTTGTACCTGTCATCTCCCTGCATCTCCACTCAACAGCAGAGGTAAGGCCCAGGAGGGAAGAGGTAAGACCTTGCCTTTCTCATACTTTTAATATAGCTACAGGATCTGGAACAGAGTCTACCAATCAACAGGCAATGAATAAAATTTTAGTGAATTAATATGTGAGTCACATAGTCATTTTTCTTAATTCTATTTGAACTGAATTAATCTAGTGAAATCACCCAAAATCTTTCCCAGGATGCAGTTTTCCGAAGGAATAAGAAAAGTGAGCCGGACAAGACAAAGAAGGAACAACACCCTTGTCCCCAGCCTTTGTTCTCCAGCTAAGCTCTAGGCAGGACAGAGAGTGAATCACCTAAGCTCCCACTCAGGCCCGAGATACCTGACAACGTTCCTTCCAGGAAGTAAGGCACTTTCTCATTATTCATAACTATCAGAACTAAAGATGCCACTCTCTACAGCTTAAGAACATGTGTCTGCACACCCTCATTCATTATACCTATAATTGGGGCATACGCTATTGGACACACCAGGGGACTTTCCCTAGCACAAAATTACTCTGCATAGCCACCCAAATTCATTCATCTAAGTCTGATCATAACTGAAAAAAAGATGAAATTAGTTTTCTTAGCACATGCTCTTCCAAAAGGTAGCTGCTATCCATGTGTTTCCTTTGGCTTAATGATCCAGACTCTTCAAAGCAAACATTTGTTTTGGAATCTACGAGCTTGTCCTAAGGCACTAAGTCAGTCCCAGCAGGGGCAATGACTGAGTAAGAAGTCCACTGCAGGCCATCAGTGTGGACACCCCTGAGACTTCTGTCAACAATGCCTCCACCTGCTCTAGGAGGGACTTCCTTATGATTAGTTGGTACAGGAAGGAAAAGCTCAGTTCGATGAATACCTAGGCTGCTTCTAAGTGTATAATTCAGAAATCAACTTCTCCATCTCAACAGCCAGGTAAGTATGTTGAGCTGCAAAAGGCTCAAGTCAATGGCTTCCAACAATGCCAGTTCTGGTAATAACTCACTACTATTATGGACTATTGGACTATATATACAGCTCCTTTATCTTAGCTCAAAGAGAAGAAATATTCATACCTAGTGTTTAGAAACATTATCATGTCTGCATCTTGTACTATAATTCAGAGAGGAGAGAAAACCTAGTGAGAAGGAAAAATGAAAAGCATAGTACAGCTAGATGTGGAAAATCGCAAGTAACTACCCACAGTTGGTAATAACAACAAATTATGAGACTTAAAATCTACTTATAATTAAATATCATGGAAACTATAGCATAAAACCCTGGGGCCTAAATAGAAAAAAAAAAAAAAAAAAAAAAAAAGCAAAGATTCCTAGGGTTTCCATGACAGTAGTAAAAATGTTAATTTTTATCAAATTATAGTACATCAAAGATGTAGGATGTAATCTCTCTAGAGCAGCTGCTAAAAAGCGAAAAAATATAACCTTAAAACCTTGGCGAGGTCCAGGGATATAGCTCAGCAGCATAAGCTCCTACCTGGCAAGTACAAGGTTCAGAGTTCCATCCCTGGTACCACAGAGAAAAAAAAAAAAAAAAAAAAAACTCAGTGAGAGGAAGGGTAAGATGAAAGGGAAATAGAGAAGGAGAATTCTTCTCCCATGGAGGCTTTGGAAGGCTGGAGGGGACTTTTCCCTGAACGTAATAAAAAAGGAAAAACCAAATAAAATACAATACAAAAGGAAAAGATTATCCAAGCCCCTAAGAAGAGTAATTTCTGAGCTATCAAAGAAGCTGTGTGTCAAGAAGACGAGCAACAGCTCAACCTGAATCACATATCCGGAGAAGGAACTGTTAGGCCACATCTTCTAAATTCTTGTGTAAGACAAGCATGCCCATGGCTTCCACTCTGGTTTGGTATGCTGCTGGAAGCTTTATTTAGCTAGAGCAATTAGGGAAGAGAATGAAATAAAAGACAGAGAATAAGAGGGAAAGAAATTGAATGACTCCTGCTTAAGGGTATGAATTTCTATGTAGGAAAAGCTGAAAACTTTGCTAAAAGAATATAAGAACTGATAAATAAATTCTGAAATTGCAATATACAAATCAATATAAAAATCAGGAACATTTTATACATCAATAATGAAATACTGAGGCTGGGGAGATAGCTCTGTGGCACAAGTGCCTGCCTGGCAAGTGCAAGGTCATGAGTTTGAACCCCGGTCCCACAAAAAAAAAAAAAAAATGAAAAAAAAATGAAATACTGAGCCACAAATCACGAATACAATCTCATACTCAGTAGGTTCAACCCTAGCAATAAATTTAAGCAAAGAAATAAGTCTTTTCAATGAAAACTACAAAACACTAATGAAATAAATTGAAGAAAGTGCCCCAAACTGGAAAGACCTCCCATTTTCATGCATTCAGAGAATATTGTCAAAATGCCCATATAAGCTATAGATTTAGGACCCGGGAGGATGGCTCAGTGGTCTAAAGCGCCTGCTTGGGAAAGCATGGGCGGCTTCAGGGACTGCGATTCGATCCCCGGCACCACATGCTACACCTGCCCTGCCCTCGGTGCAGGCTGAGCCGGCCATAAAAATGAGTGAATAAACAAATAAAGGTTCTGAAACAAGAAAAAAATAAATAAAATAAAAAATTCTTTAAACAAAAAAAAGCTATAGATTTAGCCGGGCGTGGTGGCGCACGCCTGTAATCCCAGCATTCGGGAGGCTGAGGTAGGAGGATCGGTGCGAGTTCGAGACCAGCCTGGGCTATGGAAGTGAGGTCAAGGCCAGCCTGAACTGCATAGCGAGACCCTGTCTCAAAAAGACAAAAAAAAAAAAAAAAAAAAAGCTATAGATTTAATGCCATCTCCACGAAAACGCCAATAACTGGGGTTGGCAAGATAGCACAGTGGACTAAGGCGCCTGATTAGGCAAGCTTAGGCAAACGCAGGGACCAGGGTTTGATCCCCAGCACCGCATGCCTCACTGGCCCCACCCCAGGGCAGGTTGAGCCAGCCACAGAGTCCTGGAGTAGTGGCACACACCTGTAATCCCAGCACTAGGGAGGCCGAAAACAGGAGGATCACTATGAGTCCAAGCTGTGTAGTGAGACCCTGTAACAACCAAATACATTTTAAAAAATACCAATGACTTTTTCAGAAACATAAAGAAAAATATTGGCAAAACTCATATGAAAAAGGACAAAGAGGCAGGATAACTCCTAATTTTAAGCCATACTATAGAGCCACAGTAACAAAACTGATCCTCCCGTAGAAACAGACACACAGACTATTAGAAGAAAATAGACAGCTATGTATCTAGAGACAAAAGTCCAGGAGCTTTAAGTGCCTGCCTGGCAAGTGCAAGGGCAAGGTTCAATCCCTGGTACCGCATGTCATGCTAGCCCCAGGACCCCAGGCGCGCCGTGCAGGCCACAGAAAAGGGGCACGCACATCTGTAATCACAGCACCAGGAAGGCTGAAAACGGGAGAATCACTATGAGTCCAAGCTGTGTAGTGAGATCCTGTACCAAATAATAAATTAATGGGGATGGGGAGATAGCTCCAAGGCACAAGTGCCTGCCTGGCAAGGGCAAGGTGGTGAGTTTGAACCCCAGTCCCGCAATAATAATAATAATAATAATAATAATAATAATAATAATAATAACAACAATAATAATAAATTAGCTAATTTAAAAAATTTAGAGACAACTGATTGTCAACAAAGGAACTGAAAATATACATTGAAGAAAGGACAGCCTCTTCAATAGACTGTGCTAGAAAACGGAAATCGTATGTAGAAGATAGAAATTTGATTCTTAACTTTCACCCTGTACCAAAATCAACTCAAAGTAAAATCAAAGACTTAAATGTAAGATCTGAAATTATAAAACTACTAGAATAAAATGAAAACACTTCAAAACTTTGATATAAGCAATGCTTTTTTAAAATATGGCTCTAAAAATCAGAGAAATGAAATAAAAATAGACAACATAAAAATACATCAAACTAAAATGCCTTTCCATAGCAAATGACCAAAAGGGCAAATACGATCTATGGCAGCGGTTCTCAACCTGTGGGTCGAGAACCCGGTGGGGGTCGAACAACCAAAACACAGGGGTCACCTAAAGCCATTCCGAATCATAACTGTAGCAAAATTACAGTTTTGAAGTAGCCACCAAAATTATGAGGAACTGTATTGCGGGATCACAGCATTAAAAAGGTTGAGAACCACTGATTTATGGAATGAAAGACTGTATTTTCCCTCTATGTACCCGATAGGGGATTAATATTCAGAATACACAAGGACCTTAAAAATCTTAATATTCAGAATACACAAGGACAAAAAGATAGGGTTCAGTCCCTGGTACCACATGCTGGCCATAAGACCCTAACCCCAGGTGCACTGATCCAGCAATGGAGTCCCAGTGTGGTGGTACACACCTGTAATCCCAGCACTTGGGAGGCACAGATCAGGAGGATCACTACAAATCCAACCTGCATAGTGAGACATTGTACCAAAAAAAAGAACTTAAAAAAAATTAACAAGAAGAATAATCAAATCAAAATATGAGCTAATGAAGAAACATTTCTCAAAAGAAGAAATACCCATGACCAGCTATCTCATTATGGAGAACTCTCCTCAAAAAACCAAAAATAGAGTTATCTTGTAATCCAAGAGTTATGGTTTGTATCTAGTTGTCTCCACAAAGCCTCGCGTAAATCATGGGGCTGTCAAGAGCATGGCTCAAGGGGTGGGGCCAAAAGACCAGGGCAGGGCTTGAGAGGTCATGACCAAGAGAGGAGCAAATCATTGAACTGACAGCATGAGCTGTCAGATGTCACCACCAGGAGGCAGTCTCTCAGAGGTATGAAGGGAATCATCCTGGAAGCAGCAGCACCCAGCCCCTCCTCCAGTCCGTATAAAGTGGAGACAGCATCTTGAAACCTCCAGTAACTGTGAGCTAAATAAACCTATCCTCCCCTAAGCTTGTGTGTCAGGTATTTGTCTCAGCAAAGAGAGAAGAGTAACTAAAACAGAATTTGGTACCAGAGGAGTGGGGCCATTGTTGTGGCTATACCTGACTGCAAAGATAGAGCAGAGATCTCAATTGCCCAGGAGGAACAGGAGAATAGCAAAGATGTCCTGGGGCATCACATGATGTGGCAGGTTCTTCCCTTTGCAGCCTCAAAATCACAGGACTGAGTGAGGGACTTTGCTTTGAGGGGAAAGCCGCCGTGCCCCATGTTCCAGAATGGAGGCAGTGGTCACACCAGGTTCCAGAATGGAGGTGGTGGCCACACCAGATTACAAAATGGCACCAGCATAGAGAATTTGTTTCTCAGAATCAGTGTTCAGAAATCCAGGCACTCAATCCCTACAACCAAGAGAGAAACAAGCCTGGCTACTACTCTAGCTAGCAGCAGACCTTCGCATCCTCCATGTGGCTTTGGTTCTAGGCGCATGCAGAATGCAGTTCAGAAGAAGGCCTAGGAGGGCAAGCAATGTGACCCGAGGAGGGCAGTGTGTGAAGCTGCAAGTGAGAAGCCTACTCCGTGGAAATCCCAGAAATCTGGAAAAGCGAAAAAATGTGAATCATCTAAGGAAAACTGCAAGGAGAGAGCAAGGCCAGCCTAAGAGAGAACTCATGGGAGCTGCAACCACCAGAAGTGCCATAAGGGTGGAGCCACACAGAGCTCACAATTTGCCAGATTTTTTTCAGATCTTCCGCATGGAACTACAGGATTTAATGTTTGCTCTGCTGGATTTTGGACTTGTTTTGGGCCCAGTGGTTTGTGTCCTCCTGTGTATACACCTTTTGGAACAGCAATGTTTATCTGTGCCTTTGAATATTTGATTCATTTAAGTTCTCATTTGTATAGGTACTCCCAGTTGAGAGTTTGCCTTGGATCTTGGAGGAAACTTGGGACTTGGACTTTTCAGCAGTGCAGAAACTACTGGGACTTTGGCAACTCTTAGAGATGAGCTAAAATCCCTTTTTGCAGAAAAGAATATACATGAGACTTTGGGGGTCCAGGGGCAGAATGTTATTATTTGTATCTAGTTGTCCCCCCAAAGCCTCATGTAAATAATGGGGCTATCTAGCTCACAGCTTGGGTATCAAAGAACCATGGCAGGGCTTGAGGGGCATGGCCAAGAGAGGCACAAACTGTTCAACTGACAGCATGCGCTGTCAGAGGCCTCCCCTTCCCCGCTCAGATGGCGGTCTCTCGGAGGTATAAAGCGAATCATCCTGGACATGGCAGCACCCCAGCCTCTCCTCCAAATCTTATACAGTGGGGCAGCATCTTGAAACCTCCAGTAACTGTGAAATAAACCTTTGCTTCCCCAAGCTTGTGTGTCAGGTATTTGTCTCAGCAAAGAGAAAAGAATAACTAAAACACCAAGCATCCCACAAAGTACCACACGTTTTGCTCATATGTGAAAGTTAGGAAATGTCAATCCAAATGTAAAGTATTGACTAATAGAGACTGAGAAAGATGGGAAATAAGTAAAGTGAGGCTGGGTTTTGTCAGTACATACTGTATGCATGTGTTAAAATAACATGCTGAACCTCTGAAATACATACAATTAATGCCATGTTAAAACATTTTAAAAGAAAAATACTACTCACTCAAAAGAAAATATAAAACTAATAGCTCTTACTAAATAGAATACAAATATATTTGAAACAAAAGATCCTCAATTTGTTTCATGCAAAGATTCCCAATTCTTCTACTTCTTAATGTTTAAGCATTTTTGTACCCAATGTGAAAAAAGTTAATAAAACTATGAAAATATGACATACTTTAATATTATTTTAACTTAAAAGTTGTGCTCAGAAAATTTTCCCATTAAGGTTTGCTATTGCATTGTACCAAGCAATATATTCAGGGTGGGACAGAAGCCGCTATGATGAGGGTTACACAGCATTCATTAGGTAACACATTTGCACCATGCAGTCATTTAAGATCATTGTAGCTATGAAAAATCATTGATTTATGATTGTTTTCAATGATCATAAGGGTCAGAATTACTCTAAAAGGAAAAAGGAAGATGAGCTTTGTTATCTGATGAACAATTATGCTTTGAATGTATGGAAAAGAAGACAGAACATTCGCAAGTTATTGATGCCCAAGCTTAATTTTATAACCAGGGGTGAACAATGAAAAGTAAAATAGTGATGAATAAAGGCTCCAAAATGGTAGAAATGGTTTGGCATAAGATAATATTAACCTTTATGTGTTGTGGTGTGTTTGCTCACATAAAACAAGTGGAGCTTAATGGCATATACTGTATACTCTTCCACGTTTGTAAAAGGAATTATTGTTTTCCTATGCTTAATAAAGATATCTACCTTCATGTGGCCATTGGATCATTAAACTTTTTATTACAGGACTCAGAACCTGGATCTGGTCTCTATTTTGTAGATCTGAGGACCTTTGGTAATAGCTGGCTCCAAATAATACAAATACAGAGAGTCTGAAGTATGTAATAGAAAGTTTGTTCGTACCACAGTGATAACAACATAGTAATAGTAATATATCTATCTATATCTATATCAATATAGATATTACTGAGACTGGGAACCATGATTTCTTATGGTTATAGGCTAAAATGTTGTAGGTGCAGCTGGAGATTATGGTAGTCTAGATTTTTGTTTAATATTGCTATTACTTTTTTTAAAAAGGTACTATTCCTTGACTTTTTTGGCTTTATTTTCCTGCCAGGTATTTAAGACCAAGTCACAATAAGACCAGTATTGGATCAATGTTTATCTATGGATCTATCTATATTTGTCACAGTCATTTAAGGCTCCTCCAGGATTGCTCAGATTTATGCACGGAAGCTTTTAATTCCTCCAGTTTTTCCCATGCTTGTTGTATTATTTGTCAAGATGAGTCATGGTCCTGCGTGGTCTGGCTGCAGCGATTCTCAACCTGTAGGTTAGAATCTTTTGATAATTTCTTAGCATAATTTATAGAAACACAGTAAACTTACAGTACTATAATTTGTTGAACCTAAATAACCATAGTAACAAGGTATTTTTCAGGATTCCAAACTAAGAGAATCTTTGTTACCCTGACTATACAAACATCTGATGTGTGATGTTAAATATTTCCTAACCTCCTGAGAGACCAATTTTAACAGTTGTACCTTAAAAATAGGACCTATACCTACCTCAGAAGTACTCTGCAAAATCTCAACAAGTAGCAAGTCTTTAAGAAATGTGAGCTTCAAAGCTGAGTATGGTTGCTCAGCCTTTAATCCAGGCAAACGGGAAGCTGAGGCAAGATAGTAAGTTTGAAATTAGCCCAAGAACTTAGTAACTTAGTGAGACCCTGTCATAAAACAAACAACAAAAAAAGGTCTTGGGATGTGGCACAGTACAAAGGTCCAATCCCTAGCACCAACACAAATGAACAAACACACACGTGCTTGCACACACACACACAAAGGAAAAGATGAACAGGAATTTGAAAAGATAGAATAACAAACCATAGCTAATTAATGATTTTAAGGATGTCACAAAGGCCCTAAAGAATGTAATCATTCACTATGAATCCTTGCCCTTCTGCGCTCTTTCTTCTAACTTGGTCACGCATGTTAAGAATGAGCCCAGCAACACTTGTAAACCTGTAGCCTGTCCCTCAGAAGCCTCCTCCCTCAGCCTGAGGGAAATCTTTACTTAGAATGCTTTTCAGCATCTGCAGTGGTTCCAAGTCGGCTGGCTGGGTGTGGAAGACAGTAAGTGTTTACTGGCCTAATCAAGGCCTCTGAAGCGGCTGGAACTTCTTGGGGCTAAAGATCGCTACTGATTTTCCACATCTCAGAGAAAGAATGTGAGGATCGCCCGTGGTTCCTCCCTAGCACAGTGGAATTCAGCACTCTGATCCTCTGGGTCACTCAGGGAACTGATATCTCTCAGGGATGCCAGGAGATACAGGGATGCTCTGGGCTGGGCAAGGTACTTTACAACACTATTTTCATGCTGAAATGCAGACCAGGTCATGACTAGAGAAAGGAACTTCCTAGGCAGTGTGTAATTTGAAACAGTTCTGTCAGTGAAAATTTATGCTTCCTTTTCTATGTCTCAGAAATTGTAATGGAGGGGCCCGGCAGGATGGCTCAGTGGTCTAAAGCGTCTGCTTGGGGAAGCTTGGGCAGCTTCAGGAACCGCAGTTCGATCCCCGGCACCACATGCTGCTCCAGCCCTGCCCTCGGAGCGGGCTGAGCCGGCCATGGAAATGAGTGAATAAACAAACAAAGGTTCTGAAACAAGAAAAATAAATAAATAAATAAATAAATAATTCTTAAAAACAAAAAAAGAAATTGTAATGGATTCTAAATTTTAGTAATAAATTATTTTAATTATATATGATCAATAAGGTGAAGGCAAATGGACTTTCTGAGGAATGCTTAATAAAGTTTTCTCTTTTACAAAGAAGGAATTATTTCTTAACATAAGCAAAATAACTACAGGAAGACAATACTAATTTTTCTAATATATATATATATATATATATATATATATATTTTTTTTTTTTTTTTTTTTTTTTTTTTTTTTTTTTTTTTTTTTTTTTTTTTTTTTTTTTTTTTTTTTTTTTTTTTTTTTTTTTTTGTCTGAGACAGTCTTGCTATGCAGCTCAGGCTGGCCTTGAGCTCACTTTTGTAGCCCAGGGTGGTCTCGAACTCTCACTGACCCTCCAGCCTCAGCTTCCCATGTGCTGGGATTACAGGTGTGTGCCACCATGCCTGGCTTAAAATATTGAATACTCAAACCATTCTGGGCAAGTTAGGGCCCTGGAAATCATACAGTAATTACATCATGACATGCTGCATTTTACTTGGAAGCACTAGTACCACTCTCAGTGGAAGAGTTAAGCATTTGGTGGACAACAGTGAGAAAGAGACTAATTTCACTGTATGGACAGTTTGTTTTGAATTTTCACATCATGGGTATTTCTAATCTATTAAAAATGTTTACACATCTGAATATATAAAGATACATAAACTATTAAGCATGAGAATATACTTAAATACACAAAAGCATTTAAATACTTAAATGTGCATATACATTTACATATTTAAACAAACACATTTATGAATAAATATTATGCTGGCATGGGATAAACACAATACCTGAGTTTGTTTGTTTATTTATTTATTTATTCATATTGTATTTTAGGGAAGGGTCTACAGTGTGTTCAGGGTCTCACTACTAGATCGGATTCATAGTGATCTGCCTGTTTACAGCCTCCCAAGAGCTGGGATTACAGGCGTGTGCCACCACGCCCAGTCTCAATCGCTGTCTGAGTGTGCCCCAGGGGTGGGGCTGGGACTGTGGGCCAGGGATGGAGCCCCTGGCCCTGCACCTGCTTGCAGGCACTTCAATCTACTGAGCTGTTTGGCTGGCCCTAATACCTGATTTTAATTCAAGCTCTTTGTCTTAATTAAGCATGTAACTTTATCAAATATATTTTTTGGGCAAATAAGAATATTTGAGTAACAAACCTAGGGTCTAGGGATCTGGCTCAGTGGTAGATTGCTCACCTAGGAAGCTGTAAGCCCTGGGTTTGATCCTAAGCACCAAAAACAAAAAAATAAACCTCCCCTAAATGATAAAACCATTACAACAATTCTTGAAGTCCAGAAAACCTGAAACTAAATGAGCTAGCCCTACAGTTCTTGGTTGATCTAAAGACATTTGAGGAAGAACAGACAGTGCTGCTTTGTGAGATAAGGAGAAGAAATATAGAGGAATGGAAACAAGGGGAAAAGAAAGGAATGATTGTATTTTGCAGGTGTCATTTTGATTTTAATGTTTATATTCTATTTATGTTCCCAATAAATGCCCACATGAAATGATAGTAAATGAAAAGAGGCTACGAAACACTGTATGTGTAAATTCTGGTGACTACATAATCCAAAAATAATAGAAATAAACACAGATAACGAAACTTGGCATCTGTTTTATCTCTGATCATACAGGAAAATGTTCCAAATCCCACCTATGATGCTAGCTTCATTTTTTTGTTTGCTTGACTTTTTCCTCATTTTAATGAGGAAAAAAGATAAAATACCAGTGAAACAATGTCAAAGCAGGCTGATAATGCAGTTACAATAATTAATGCAATGCATATTGATGTCTTCATAGTAGTTATGCAGAGGACAAGATGCAGACCTGATGTCTTGTCTAAACAATATTAGTACAAACCTTTCTTCTCTCTGAACTAAGAGAAAGTAGCTGTATATCTATCTGAACTATCTTGTATATATTGTGTGTCTTTTTGAGACAGGGACTCACCATGTAGTTCAGGCTGGCCTTGAGCTCGTTTTGTAACTCAGGCTGGTCTTGAACTTACAACAGTCTTCCTGCCTAAGCCTCTCAGTGCTCAGATTACAGGGGTGCATCACCATGCCTGGCCATATATGGCCTTAGATGTTGAAAAATGATCGTTCTAGCCTCATTTCTTAAGTGTCTTAATGATGAAAGTTGCTGAATTATCAAAAGCTTATTCTGTATTGATTGATGACATCATACGATTTTTATCCTTTGTTATGTTAAAGTGGTGTGTAACAGTCATAGGCTTGTCTATGCTGAACTGTACTTACGTTCCAGGGATAAATTCCACTTAATCATGAGGTATGATTGTTTTATTGTGTACTGAATTTGGTTTCCTAGAATTCTGCCTCATGAGAAAATTACCATAATGCAGTAAAAGAAAGGGTAAATTAAAGGAGTCAAGATAGCAAAATGTAATTATTAAATACTTTTATTAACACAGCCCCTGAAGGAGGAAGTTTAGAGATGGGAATCATTTATGAATTATTAAAGATTAAATAAGTGTGGGTCAAAGAAATAACATCAGCAGGGCCCGGCGGGATGGCTCAGTGGTCTAAAGCGCCTGCTTGGGAAAGCTTGGGCGGCTTCAGGGACCACAGTTCAATCCCCGGCACCACATGCTGCGCTAGCCCTGCCCTCGGGGTGAGCTGAGCCGGCCATGAAAATGAGTGAATAAACAAAGGTTCTGAAACAAGAAAAAATAAAAATAAATAAATAAATAAATAAAAATTAAAGAAATAACATCAGCAAATCTGTTTGCTAGCAGACCAATGACCAATTCTGTATGCTTTCAAAAGGCCAAAGAGAAAGTATTTAACCTCTAATTTTATATGTAAATGTAGAAACACATTTCCAGAAATACAAAGATGCAGGTTCATCTTTTTTTTGTCTTTTTGAGACAGGGTCTCGCTATGCAGTTGAGGCTGGCCTTGAGCTCACTTCTGTAGCCCAGGCTGGTCTCGAACTCGCACCAATCCTCCTGCCTCAGCCCCCCGACTGCTGGGATTACAGGCATGAGCCACCACGCCCAGCTAGGTTCATCTTTTTTTATATGTTTATTTATTTATTTATTTATTTATTTATTTATTTATTTATTTATTTGCTTATTTATTTGGTGCAGTGTCTCACTACCTAGGTCAGACTCCTAGTGATCGTCCTGCCTCAGCCTCCCCAGCACTGGCATTATAGGCATGCTCTAGCACATCCAGCTTTCATGGCCAGAATGGTGTGGCTGGGGTTCCTGGGCTGGCATGGCATGAAATACCAGAGATTGAACCCGGGTCCTTGTTTTGTTTTGTTTTGTTTTGTTTTTGTCTTTTTGAGACAGGGTCTCGCTATGCAGTTCAGGCTGGCCTTGAGCTCACTTTTGTAGCTCAGGCTGGTCTCGAACTCACACCGATCCTCCTGCCTCAGCCTCCCGAGTGCTGGGATTACAGGCGTGTGCCACCATGCCTGGCTGAACCCGGGTCCTTGTGCTTGCCAGACAGGCACTTAGACTGCTAAGCTATCACCCTAGCCAATGTAGCATTCATCTTTCTTTTTAAATTTTTTATTTATTTATTTATTGTTTCAGAACCTTTGTTTGTTTAGTGACTAATTTTTATGGCCGGATCAGCCCGCCCCAAGGGCAGGGCTGGCGCAGCATGTGGTGCCGGGGATCGAACCGCGGTTCCTGAAGCCGCCCAAGCTTTCCCAAGCAGGCGCTTTAGACCACTGAGCCATCCCGCTGGGCCCCTCATCTTTTTTAATGTTGCTTCTTTGTCTTTATTTTCAGTAAGAGGAAACAATTAAAATAAGGAAAGCTTGAAATTTAAAATTTGTGGATTGCTAATTATAAGTAATCACTAATTGAAAATAATTAAGAGAACAAAATCTAGGATAACAACAGTTTGTGATAACTACAGATCAAACAAACTCTACAGAAACACATTTTTGGAATTCTCCGGAAGGATCTTTCCCTAAATAAACAGTGTCTAGGGGCCCAGCAGGATGGCTCAGTGGTCTAAAGCACCTGCTTAGGAAAGCTTAGGCGGCTGCAGGGACCACGGTTCGATCCCCGGCACCACATGCTGCGCCAGCCCTGCCTCAGGGCAGGCTGAGCCAGCCATAAAAATAAATAAATAAACAAACAAAAGTTCTGAAACAAGGAAAATATTTAAAATAAAAAAATAAAGAGAACAAAACAGTGTCTAACATAAGACAGAAAGCAGAAGCTTGATTACCTCAAGATGGGCTGAGTGGAAGGCTGGTAAATGATCACCAAACACCTGGAAGAAAAAATCCTGCCTGTATAGGCATAGTTACACAGCATGACAGGTACAGGCACTCTGTGCTTCGAAATGAAGCCCTGGTTTGTGACATTTGCCATTACCCATAATCCACTTGATGCAGTGAGAATGTATGCTAATGTGTCAAAAGAGGGAGGTAAAGAAGAAGAGGAAGGGGGACAATGTGAAATAGGAAACTAAACATTATGCAAGATATAGGCCCATATTGCTTAAATACATAAGAACAAACAAAAGAACAAAATATATGCCTATGAAAATAACAAAACAAGAAACTGGTTAGGAAAACAGTACACAATTTTCATAGCAGTAAAGGATAGAATTTATTGGATAAAACAAGTAATTACAACTTACAAAAAAAATGTCTTCAGTCATCACTAATGACTGAAAAAGGAATGAGGAGAGTTAAAGGAAAATCTGCTCTGACTCAGTGATTGACTCAGTCAAAAACCCCAACACCCTCACACACAAACCTCATGTACCCACTGGTACTAATGGCCCATGTCTTCTCCTCACACTAAAGCCTTACTCACTTAGCGATTCTCTGTGTATTCAACTTACCCTGCTTTGATGGCCTGCAAGAAGTCAGCTAAAGTCATCCCACTATAAAACCTAACTCCTGGCCCCAGGACCAGGTACAGTCACACTTCAGTGTTCTCAGTGCCTCTTGGCCACACCTCAAAGAAACATCATCCACAATCACTACCTCTGCTCACCCAAGTACCTTGTACAGCTCAAACCACCATTCTATTGAAAGCAGCTTAAGGTCTACAATCACATGTTATAAGGTAAACTGAGCATATCCCAGCTTGTGGCCTCTTAAGTTGCTTAAGTTGCTCTTCAGAATTTTACAATTTTAACTCCCTACCTATTGGTGTCCTACACGTCTACTCAACTGATTCTCATATTTGTACTGTGCCTTGTTTTTCTCCTTGTTCTGAAATTTGTCCAAATACAATGGAGTCCCTCATCCCAACTTTATAGATCTTATGAATCTTCCAGGAATGTTTTCAAAGATTCCTGTTTTTTCCATAGCCACAAACCTGCTCTTACCCTGTATGTTTGCAGTTGAGAACTCATCTCAAAAGTAAAAATCCTTTTGACTCTAGACATCTCTACTTATATATTCTCCAAGTTGTTAAAAAATGATTAGTTGTTGCACAAAATATTTAAGCCTTTTATATGCTCTCTTTTGTATACTAATGAACACTCAGTTACTTTAATTATCTTTGCACTGATACTCCTTATCCAATCAGCAACTCATCATTCCAATTTGACAGTTAAATATTCCTGAAATCTATTTACCTCTGATTACCATGGACCTCTAGCTCAAGGGCTAACTCCCTAACACATCTTTCTTGCCTGGTCTTGCTTAGTTCAGATCTATTTCCACACTTCAGTCATTATGAGCCAATAAAAAGTCAAACCTGAGTACAGCATAGCATGTTAAATAAGCACATGTTTAAAATAATGGAAAATGTTACTTAGTAAACAAAATTTGATGGAGAATTACAGCCCAAAGAAGAGTGATACGAGATGACCTAAGTGACCTAGGACTCCACAAGTCAGAAGTCTCTACAGGACAGATTAGTTCGGCCACAGGCTGCTAGACTAGGTGTGATCCAGGCCAGAAGTGAGCACACCTTCCAGCGACGCCACCAGCAGCTGCAGCTGCCAAGTCAGTCAGCCACTGCAGCATGACCGGTGGACAGGAGGGTGGGAAAGACAAAGAAGGCAAACTAGAAAACATGTGAGTGCCTAATCTGTCTTTGCAAGTGAGATGGTGACATTTTTAAAGAATATTTTTAAATATTCTATTCATACATGTTTAAGGTACATGTGTTTTGTAATCACCTTTGAAAGTTGGTAAACATATATAATACAGCTTTTTTTCCTTCTTTTAAAATGCCCTTTTGTTCCCCACCCTTCTTTCCCCCTCTTTCCCTGTCGTTTTTCTTTCCCCCTTCTCATTCTTATTGGTATTACTAATCTTGATTCATGTTAATGGCATCTAATGTCCACATGCATTGAGGTTATTCAGATCTTGTGCCTGGACTATCTCCACTCTAGTTATTTCTTCACCTGCTCCCTTCCTTCTCCCACCCTTGCTCTCTTAGATTTCTTCCCATATTCAGAGATCTATCCTCTTGTCTCTTTCTAAACTTCCTTTATTTTTCTCTTAGTTTGCATTTTGCCTTCCTCAAATGAGAGAGGCTACAGAGTATTTAAGTGTGTGTATTTGATTTATTTTATTCAATAGTGTATCTTGCAGAGGCATCTATTGTACTAAAAAGGTTTTAAATTTTTACTTCTTTATAGCTAAGTAGCATTCCATTCTATATAGATATCACAATTTCATTAATCATTTATTTCCAGGATTTTGCTATTATGAATTGGGCAGCTATAAACACTGAAATCTATGTATCATATAAATCTCTTTGAGGGAGACACCTAGAAGAAGGATAAGAGAGGCATATGCAATTGCTAATTTAAGTGATTTCCACAATGGTTGTGCTACTTTATGTTCCCACCAACACAGGGGGTGTTTCATTTTCACCACAACCTCACCAGCATTTGTTGCTTTTCTACATCTCGATGATTGTTGTAATGTACTATGGCAGTGCTGAAAGAAACGGCGAGAAGACCCAATGAAGGTAGCTCAGAGGACTCACTGAGATTCCTTCCCCAGTGAGCAAAGAACCTCTGAAACAACACAGCTTCACTCAGGATAGTTAGTGTGATCTCATGCACAATCACCCCAGTAAAGGAGAACCATGTGCTGAGGCACTAATGTGACCATGGTCTCATTAAAGTAAAGGAGGACCACATGCTTAGTCACAAGCACAACCAAGACCTCCATCAGCTTCCATCCTAGGGTTCATGCAGGGGTCAGCCAATAACATTTCAAGAAAGGGAGAAAGCAACCAATATGGAACCCATAGGTGAAGCTGCCCTACCGCAGCTGCCTATGGGCCCCATCCATCACACTCTGCCTTTTGAAATGCCCATCAGGCTACAATGATTGTCATTCTTTTTGGAGTAAGATGAAATCTTACAATTGCTTTAATTTGCAGCTCTAGAATGGCTAGAGATGTTGAACTGTTTTTCAAATATTTGTTATCCATTTGTACTTCTTGTGAAGTGTCTGTACATTTCTCTTGTGCATTTCTTGACACGCTCTTCAATTTTAGATGGTTGAACTGTTTCTTCTTCATGTATTCTAGATATTAGTCCTCTGCCTGAGCAGATACTACAAATTTTTCCCATCCTATAGTCTCTCTCTTTATTAATTGATGCTTTTGCTGTACAGAAGATTTCTAGTCTGACATAATCCCACTTGTTGACTCTTGCTATTATTTCTTGTGCCTTTGAAGTTCTATTTAGAAAATAATTTCCCACACTTATGACTTCAAGCATCTGATCCATTTTAACTTCCAATAAGCTTAATGTTTCTGTTTAAATGTTTAGATCTTTAATTAAATTTTATTTTAATTCAGTACACAATGAGAGATATGAGTCTAGCTTCAGTCATCTGCAAATAGGTACTAGTTTTCTCAGCACCATTTGTTGGATAGTCTATCTTTTTCTTAGTGTATGCTTTTGAGAAGGTGTTTTGTTTTGTTTTGTTTTGTTTTGTTTTGTTTTGTTTTTGACTGGCTCAGGCTGCTTTAAGGGTAGGGGTGGGGATCAAACTGCCATCCTCTGTGCCTGACTGGGATTGCCTGAAAAACTCCTAAAGTTGAGAAGGTTTTGTTTGTTTGTTTTTTTGGGGGGTATCTTTGGCTAAAATCTTATGAAAGATTTTTTGTTTGTTTTAGCTGGCTCAGGCTCCCTCAATGGTAGGTCTCATGCTCCATGTGGAGGTGGGGATCAACAACAGTCCCTGGCACCTGGTGACTTTGTCAAATCATGTGCTTTAATCAACTGAGCTACCCAGCAAGCCCCCCTCCAGTGTATGCTTTCTGTCACTTTGTCAGAAATTAGATGGATGAATATACCTAAGCATGTTTCTGTATCGTCTCTACTGTTCTACTGATCGGTTTGTGTGCTTTTGTTCCGGTACCATATCATTTTTTTTTTTTTTTGTCTTTTTGAGACAGGGTCTCACTATGCAGTTGAGGCTGGCCTTGAGCTCACTTTTGTAGCCCAGGCTGGTCTCGAACTCGCACCGATCCTCCTGCCTCCGCCTCCCAAGTGCTGGGATTACAGGCGTACGCCACCACGCCCGGCTACCATATCATTTTTATCACTGTTGTTTTGTAGCATAGTTTGAAGTGTATTATAAGCCCCCCACCCCCCCACTGCTTTGCTCTTGTTGCTCCAAAATTGCATTTGCTATTCTGAGTCTTTTCTGGTTCCATACAAGTTTGATGCTTGTTTGCTTTAGTTCTGAAAGTATATTGTTGGTGTTTTGATTGGAAATGTACTGACTCTGTACTGCAGCTTTGTGAGTATCACCAATTTGACAATATTGATTCTGCCTGTCCAGGACCAGGACACATATTTCCTTTTCCTAGTGTCCCTCTAAATCTCCTTTTTGGGGCTGGGGAGATAGCTCCATGGCACAAGTGCCTGCCTGGCAAGTGCAAGGTTGTGAGTTTGAACCCCGGTCCCGCAAAAAAATAAATAAATAAATAAATAAATAATAAATAAAAAAAATAAATCTCCTTTTTAAGCCGTTGTGGTGGCTCATGCCTATAATCCTAGCACTCGGGAGGCTGAGGCAGGAATATCGGTGCAAGTTTGAGACCAGCCTGGGCTACAAAAGTGAGCTCAAAGCCAGCCTGAACTGCACAGCGAGACCCTGTCTCAAAAAGAAAAAAAATAATAAATAAATAAATCTCCTTTTTAAGAATACTGTAGTTTTCTTTGTAGAGGCCCTTCGATCCCTAGGTTAGACTAATTCTATGTATTTCATTTTTCTTGAAGCAATAATGAATAGTAATATTTTCATAATTTCCTTTCCTTCTAGTTCATAATTGCTGTACACAAATGCTAATAATTATTGTATTTCAGTCTCGTATCTTGTTACATGGCTGAAAGTAGTTATTAATTCTAAGAAGTTTTTGGTGGAGTTCTTTGAGTCTTTACTGTAAAGTATCATTTCACCTGCAAATAATGATAACTTGAGTTTTTGGTTCCTATATGCATCCTGTCTCAGTTACTCTTCTCTCTTTGCTGAGACAAATACAAGACACTGAATATGAAGAAAGGAAAGATTTCTTTAGCTCACAGTTAATGGAGGTTTCAGTCCATATTCAGCTGGCTCCAAGGCAGACTGGCACATGGCAGAGGGCAGTAGTTCATGATAGCAGAAGACAGCAAAAAGGAGGAGTAGCAGCACAATAACAACAAAGAACAAGTCTGTCTTTCTGTCTCTCTTATGTTACGTTTAAAGACTATCCATCCCAGGCTGGATGTAACACAACCCATAATCTAGCAGTACTCAGACCTATAATCCCAGCCTTGGATCATGAATTAATCACAAACTGTAGAACTGTGCCTCAGTATCTGCATGAGATTTTGGGGGGATGAATACGCACAAATTATAACATTCCTCCCCTGAACCCCCAAAGACTCATGAACATCCCTTTATTCAAAAGACATTTTAGTCCATTTCTAGGAGTTGCCAAAGTCCCAACACTTTCGACATTGCTGAAAAGTCCAAATACCATCTCTTCGAAGATCTAAGACAAACTCTTAGCTGTGAGTCGCTGTACAAAAGGAAAGTTAAACATTTCCAACATTCAAAGGCATAAGATAAACATTGCCATTCCAAAAGTTGCAAACAACAGGGAAATACAAAGCACTGGGACAAATTTAAGTCCAAAATCCAGCAGAGCAAACAAATAATTCCTGTAGTTCCATGTGAGACATCTGAAGCAATCTGTGGCAAATTGTGAGCTCCATGTGGCTCTGCCCCTATGGAACTCTTGCTGGTAGCTCCCATGGCTTCTGTCTTAGGCTGACTTTACTCCCTCCTTGTAGTTTCCTTTAAAAGATCCAAGTTCCTGGTTTCTAAATGTTATGAGTTTCCACAGCACATTAAGCTTCTTACTCTCTGCTTTACATACTGCCCTCTTGGGCACACCACCTGGCCTTCCAGGCCCTCTGAAATCAAGGTGAAAGCCTTCTTAATCACAGAAGTCCTGCACTGTGAAAGCATCTAAAGTCAATGCCACATGGATGATGTGAAGGTCTGCTGCCAGCTGAAGCAGTAGCCAGGTCTTCCTCTCTCTCCTGGCTGTAGGAGTTGAGTGTCTGGAGGACTGAGCACTCTGACCCTGATTTGCATGAACAAATTCTCTATGGTAGCACCATTCTGGAACCTGGTGTGGCTGCTGCCCACATTCTGGAACATGGGGCTCTGCAGCTTTTACCCCAAGGCAAAGTACCCGACCTTTGCAATTCTGCAAAGGGTAGAGGCCTGCTGCCTCGTGTGATGCACTCAAGCCATCCTTCTTGGCAATAGAAATTCTCTCAGCTCTGTCTTTGCAGTTCACAGCTTTATTGGCACTTCCTTTCTAGCCAAACTCACATTTTAAATCACCCTGCTAGGCATTTTGCTCTTGATTTTCAACAAAATTTGACTAATAGTCCTCAACCAGAGCCATGCTATGGCCTCAATATTAAGCTGTTTTGAAATTTCTTTTGAAAGATTCATCAGCCCATGGCACTCACTCCCAGACAAAGTCCCTGAACATAAACAAAATATAGACAAATTTTTCTCCAAGCCAAAGCATACATCAACTGGAGTCCAACAATCGATGCAATCCTTCTTCCCAGCAGAAATCTCCCCAGACTGGTTCTTACAGGCAAGCTTTCTGTCACCATTCTGGTCTCCTAGGCGTTGACCAGAATCTCCCATATAGACTAGCTGAAGCTGTTCCAGTGCTTCACTTGTAGGCAACATCTCCAAATCTTTCCTATCTCTTCCCATAAGCCATTCCCAAAAGCTTGTAATCTACATGTTCAGGTTCAGTCACAGAAACAACCCCACTCCTCTGGTCCCAAATTTTGTCATGATTTGGGGTTTTTGCGTCGTGAACAATGTAGTACAGGACACATATTATAATGGTATTTTATAATGCATCACCCAAAAATGACATACTACAAGTTACAAAGTCTATCTACACACTTAATACTAATGAATACAGCTGAAGGGCTAGACCTCATAACAATGCCTCCTTCCAGTCCAACTGAAGACCTAGAGCCCACAACAAAGTCTCATCCCACTTCGTGGATATATATTGGAAAGGCCCAAGGGTCAGTAAGAAAGTTAGAAAGTCTATGCCTTTAGGATGAAAGATCTGGGCTAGCAGGCTGAGGTAGCTGAACGGGAGCTAGGAGGCAATGCTCATGTTAAAAACCAGAGCTCCCCCAAAAGTGCCACAGCTGTTCTCAGCAGTCGTGAGGTCCTTGGCTCCTCTAATGATGAGGAAAGCCAAGTTACCATCAGGAAAGCCAATGTGATAAGCTTCTCCAGGAGGCTAACAAGGCACCATCTTCCCCACTGCAGTCAGGAAGCAATGCTCAAGGTGAAGACCAAAGTTTCTCCAGGGTTCATCAGGAAAGCCAGCACAGCAAGGTCCTCCAGCAGAACAGCCCAATGAGCAGCTCCCAGAAGCTCCAGCTGCTTCCCCAAACAGCATTCCTAACAGCATTACAATAGCTTCTCCTGTTCTACCTTTTGGCTGCTGACAACAACTCTCAGGTGGGCCTCCCACACTCAGCACCATGCTAGCATACTTCATCTGGGTGTAACAAATCTACCACCTGTTCGAAGTCCACTACACATCCTTTTATTTTCTCTTGCCTCATTGCTCTGGTTAATGTTTCAAATACCACACTGAGTAGAAGTAGTGATAATGGGTATCCTTGTCATGTTTCTAATTTTACAGAGAATTCTTTCCCTATTTAGTATCATGCTGATTGTTGGCATATCATAAACAGCTTTTATTAAATTTAGGCATGGTCTTTCTATACCTATTTTCTTCAGAGCTTTTGTCATGAAATCATGTTAAATTTTGTCTAAACCCTTTAATGCATCTATTGATATGATCATGTGATTTTTAATGTGTTTCTATTTATGTGTTGTATCATATTTCTTGACTTATGTTTGTTCAACCATTCGTGTATCTCCAGGATGAGACTTACTTGGTCGTGATGTATTGAAGAATGGGTTCTTTGAAAGAATAAATAAAATAGACAAGACCTTCATTAATTAGTCTTACCATGAGAAGAGAAAAATAACATCAATGCAATTAGAAAAAAAGGATGAAATAATTACATTGTCAAAATCCAGAAGATAGTAGCTACTTTGAAAATCTGTATTTTAACAAAGTAGAAAAAAGTGAAGAAATTTGTCAGTCAAAAATATGAAGGTCATCTAAAAGTGGACATATCAACTTTGTAACTTCAGTTTATACCAAGATAAATTAGCTAGTTGCAAAAGACCAATGATTCTAGTTATATGTGACAAAAAGAGTGGGTAGAAGCAATGGGCCACATTTCTACAAGTTATCTCAGGACACTATTCAGTTATAGAATGAAGAAAGATGTAAAGGAGAACAAGAAAGAAAAAGGGGCAGAGAAAGAGGACAAAGAGGAGGAAGAAGGAGGGGAAAAGGAGGGGGAATGGTAGAAAAGGAGAAGGAAGAGAGAGAATAGGAAGAGAAAGAAGGAGAAGATAAAGAAAGAAAAGGAAAAATGGAAGAAAAGTTTCAGAAAGAAATAAATTAAAAATGACTTGCAGATCATGATTTCAGTAGAAAATCATTTTGAGTTCTGAAAATTAACCTGCACTGAGATCCCACAAGCCACCAACCAACCCAAACTCATATTTTCTCCTTTTCAAGGGTCTTGCCACCAGAAATGCTTTCGGCACACCTCCTCACAGCTCCCATAGCCCACTGAGAGCCATTTCTGCATATGATGATTTAGTTCAGGGCCACACAGACTCACCCAAATAACGTGGCATTGACTGTTTAGTGACTCAGAGAGGTGACAAATAAGTAGGGGGGAATAAAGTGTCAGAGACAACAGACTCAAAAATTCTAAAAGACTTAGACTATCTAATACCCATAGTCATGTTATTCCACCCTTTAGCCCTGGCAGTCACAGGGGATGGGAGGATAGCCCCTCCCTTCACAGAGGAGACCTCTGCCTTGCCAAGTTGCCACACAGTTACTGGTGACATAGCCTCATTTGCATTCAATGTCAGCATGCTTGTAGGGATGCAGCTGTCCTGCCTACATTTTTTACATGAGTTTCTCCAGACAAATAGGTTCCCAAAATATTACTTGATAAGCAAGATGTTTCCTCCACCCTTTTCCTGGCACTACCTGAAATACAGGTGCATCTTACCACACCCAAATACCAATACAGTGTAGGTAAGAGCTATAACAACTATTGAGTTGGCAGGTTATAGATAAACATTGAAGATTCTTGGACTGCTGGAGTCATTAGCCACATTCAGTTCCCCAAGATTCATCTGTCTACTTTGAGTACTAGTAACTGTACTCACCCTCTTCACACTGCCACTTGAGAATTTTCAGGGCTCACGCTTGAGTGTTGTACCACATACCTGTTCAGTATCAGAAACTCCCTCGCATATACAGCTTTCATCCTGCCTCCCACTCTCACCTCACCAAGCCTCCCACCTCTGTGCACACAGCCCCCCCCCCTCTACCCACATCTTCCACTGAGGCTCTGGTATTGCTCTCTGTATTTTACTAAGATGAACATTCACCAAAAACAGTTGTACTGAACCCTGGGAACAGCAACTCCTCAGTCCACAGCCTGGGACAGATATCTGTCCACGTCCTCGCACATACACTGATGTCTTTTTCTTTTCTTTCCACTTGCTGATGGTCCTGTAAACACAGTTTTCCCAGGAGGCAGTAAGGCAATGGTGTTATCCAGTGAAATTGGTGGTCACCTGAGCACCACCCAAGGAGCACTATCCCTTTTCTATCTCTGCCTCATGGCTCCAGCCCTTCCCTCTCAAGCTGCCTGACTCCCAAACCATGAACTTCCAACGATCAAAATCTACGTCCACCCCTTGATGACAGTCTCAGGAATCTTTCCTACTGTCATGTCTGGTTTATCCATTTCCTCTTGCTTGCAACTTTAACCCTTTCTTTAACATGAATGAGACACACAGTTTTAGGGAAGAAATTATCCACCAGCATCCTCCTGACTCCATGAATCAACTGACAGACAACCAAAGCCACCTGGGACAGCACAGGACTGATTTATACTCTGCCTCCCACTTTCCACGATCTAACAAGAATCATTGCCTGATAAACTGTTCTCAAACACAGCCCTCGTGCTCAAACTCTTGGTCTTCCTTTCCAGGTTATCTCATTAAAGTTTTTGTAATGGCATTTTAAATTCAGCAGGTCCACAGAGATCTTTCCAGTCTCATCTACAAATATAACCAGTGTAAGACTCGTGTGGTTTACTTTTGATGCATTGTTAAAACATATTAAAAATCACCACATAGGATTTCCCTGCACTGAAACATCCTGCATCCATGGCACATGACAGCTCTCATTGCCACCACAGAGAGCTCTGGCAGCACTGGGGCAGAACATCTCCGCCACGTTTCTCTACTTCCTGAGGAGAAGGTAACCTGGTAAGTCACTCGGTGCCTGACAAACTGGAGAATTACACACAAAGGAGGAATTTGACAAATCATTTGGGAGTCAAGAGTTAGGTAGTCACAGCGCTGGCCAGATAGCCCAGTAGATTAAAGCCCTTGCTTAGTTAGACACAGAGACCAGGTTCAATCCCCAGCCTGTCATGCTGGCCCCACCCCCAGGACATGCTGAAATGTTGATGGAGACTGTGCATGGCGGTGCATTCCTCTAATCCCAATGCTTGGGAGGCTGGAAACAGAAGGATCACTATGAGTCTGATCTGTGCAGTGAGACGCTGTAGACCCTCTACTAAATATATTTCAAAATAAATAAATAAATATTTTTAAAAGTTAGGTAACCAAGAAGCAGAAAACCCTTTGCTCTCAGAGCTTCAAAGATACAAGACTGAGCTCTTGGTAGACCTCTTTATACCTGTCAAGCAGAAAGCTCATGCAGGAGCATTGGCTAAAATTCTCACAAAGCTGGGAAGAGGTCTTTGAGATCTTGCACTTGGCAGGTTCTGGTCCAAGTATGAATTGTAGAGTCATGGTGGTCTGATATGTCTGAAGCCCCAAAACAATGGCTTGTGCGCCCGCCGACCACTTGCCCATCTTCTCTGCTCATCCCTGAATACAGCTCCTCTCTTTAATTTTTTAAAGAGTACAAACTAGTAATTTCAAAAAGCATTAGAAACAATACAAAATTTCACTAAACAAAGTAATAGGGGGGCCCAGCGGGATGGTTCAGTGGTCTAAAAACGCCTGCTTGGGAAAGCTTGGGTGGCTTCAGGGACGGCGGTTCGATCCCCAGCACCACATGCTGTGCCAGCCCTGCCCTCGGGGCGGGCTGAGCCGGCCATAAAAAATGAGTGAATAAACAAACACAGGTTCTGAAACAAGAAAAAAAATAAATAAATAAAATAATTTTTTTAAAAAAGTAATAGGAATTAAACAATAGTTGCTGTATTGTACGATGTTATCTTCAAATTCGTTGTTTATGTTACCAGATATAAAAATGCAAAATTGATTTAGAAACAAAACAAAATGAAAAAACAAAGAAGTTAAAAGGAAGTAAAAGATAAAAGAAAAAGAAAAAAGAATTTAAGCATTAACTGCTCCTTTCTAAAGACCAGCAGAAATTGACAGTACAATTTTCCAAATTATCCTGCACATATACATAAATACATCAGTTTTCCTTCTTTCTTTTATTCTTTTCCTCTTATCCATCCCATATGAAAACACCCCAGTCAGCTCCTAATGCATCAATGAGCCCACCCTTCAAACTCTGCCCCTAGCAACTCCCTTTGTCTCAGATCAGAGGATTCCTGCCATTTCCCTGAGGTCCTCTCTGTGTCCTCAATGAAGGCCTCTCGTTTCTTCTTCTGCCCTGCTGCTACACCAAAAAAACCTAACAGCAATAACACCCACTTCAGCTGGAAGAAAATATGTGACTAGATCAAGAATGATATTCTCTTCAATATAGGGCTTTAAAACAACAGAACAGCAAGGGGCATATTTTTCCATATTGAGAGATAAACAAAATGTATCTCTAAGATTCTCTGCAGAAATCATCAAGTCAAAGTCACTAAAGTCAGAAACAAAGAAGTCATGGAGATACTGAGAACCTGGACCTACACAGCACGGATGGGCAGGGTCTAAGCGAAACTGATGCCCAGAGCACACAAGTCCTCTCTGCAACACCAGGAGGCCACTGGAACATAAGGCCAAAGGCCAGATATCCAGGAACAAAATGTTTAAGAGAGTACATAGATTTAAGAATTTGAATTAAAGACTTTGGAATGTCTTTAGATAATACTTCTGGAACTCCCAGGTGTATAGTATTCTGTTCTTTTCTGTATTCTCTGTCAGTTTGGACAAAGAGTTGGAAGAGAGAATATATATAATATTCTGAGAAAGAGCAAGTATATGCAGGTCATCCTACTGAGAAAGGGCAAAGTTCAGTACTCTAAAAGGAAGTCAGAAGGGGCTGGGGAGATAGCTCTGTGGCACAAGTGCCTGCCTGGCAAGTGTAAGATGATGAGTTTGAACCCCGGTCCCACAAAATAAATAAATAAATAAATAAATAAATAAAAGAAAGTCAGATACAGAAACATTCTCTAATAAGAGGAATCACAGGTCAGAAGTACATATTGAATAGAAATCTGCCTTCAATTGCCTCCTGGGAAATGGTCTCTCAGGCTTTGCTCAGACTTGGCCAGCAGTACAAGGCTGTATAAACATGCAAAAAAAAAAAAAAAATTAGTTAATGGAATCTGCTAGAAATTTTCCTTGACTAGAATGCAACTATTTCCCAGCAACTTGTGTTCCTTTATGAACATTCCATTCTGGGTACACTACTTGCGCTTTTTCTTTCTGATATTCGCAAACAGCCATCGCAGCAGCTCACTTTCTATCACATGGGGGAAGCGTCCACCTTTGGCTTCCTCAGTTCCAGCAGCTGCACACACAGGAAATTCCCGCAAGGGCCAGGAATTACTTTTGACCCAGGGCTCGGGCTTCCCCTAAGATCAAGGGGCCATGGCAAAACAGCAGCTCTGGTGCAGTCAGGTGAAAGTGGCAGCTGAGCAATCCAATCTGCTCTCAGAATTGCAATCTGTCAGCCAGAGGAAAATGACTTTTTCTGATAGTCCAGGGAGTGTTTTCTGAGAGACAAAGAGATGCCATTGAGCAGAGAAGCCTCGTCGGTGCAGAATGGGCTCAAGGAGTTCCACCCCCATTCTGCCAGACAGAGGGTGCTGCACTTTTGGTATGCTCCCTAACATTTTAGGGTCTGCTTTTATTACCCATGAATGGAGGCAATCTTGTTCTCCCCTCACAGTGGGCCAAATGCCCCAGCGTTGCCCTTTCCTCTGCAGACACTGACTGTGGCCCATCCTGGGAAGCTATTGGGCAGGGCAGCTCAGTGCAGCTGAGGCAAACCGTGATAAAGCTGATTGCTATGAACAGCTGCGAACACAATAGATTCTTTAAGGGAAATCTGGACAGAGCTTCTTTGTTTTGCCATACACATCTCTCCTACTAGGTGAAGAACTTATTATATCAAAGTTGTGATGTGGAGGCTGGGGAGATAGCTCCGAGACACAAGTGCCTGCTGGGCAAGTGCAAGGTCATGAGTTCGAACCCTGGTCCCCCCCCCCAAAAAAAAAAAGTTGTGATGTGAACAACAGTGGGATTAATATTATTTTAAAGCATGTTCTGGGAGCTGGGTCTTCACCTATGTTATTTAATTCTCACAATTATCAGTGATTGATCCTTTAATCATTTCTAGCTCATTTAGAAATTAAATAATTCTTGGGACCAGGGATATAGCTCAGTGGAATAAGTGTCTGCCTGGCAAGCTCAAAGTCCTGAGTTCAATCCCTGGTACCACAAAAAAAAAAAAAAAATTAAATAATTCTTATACATTTAGACACGGTACAATAGAGATATGAACTGATTTACTTGGACTGGAAGCACACCTCACTTCTGATAAATAGAAATGATTAACTCTGCAGTTGGGTAACTTGCCCCGGGTTATGCATCTAGCAAATACTGTAGTCTGCCAGCACTGTCCTTGTAAGAGAAAAGCCATACAGAGAAACAGAGATAACAGTTGTTTAGGCTGGAGAAGAGAAGATTGGTGGGAAAGCAGGCAAAGATCAACGTCTAGACCCTTACAAGAGGATGCAAGAATTGTTCAGTATTACAAGACACACACTCCTGTGAAGCAGAGCCTCCCTGGGGGTACAGTGCCCTGAGACGGAGCTGCTTCCCCGCTCCTTTCTTCACAAAAGAAATGAGAGCTCCTGGCTCTGGAGTACTGTGGGACTTTCCTCCCAGGATCTGAGAGAGGCTGACTGTGTCCTCTTAGCACCATGAATTCTGTAGCCTTGGGTTCTCCCCATACGGGCCACACTACCATCTGCTCATGGATTCCTCAGCAAATCCTAGCGATTCTTACTTATAAAAGAATGGGGCATGAAAGGGCGATTCAGTAGCTTAGAGACAACAAAAGATTTTATTTTATTTTATTTTATTTGAGACAGGGTCTCGTTATGCAGTTCAGGCTGGCCTTGAGCTCACTTTTGTAGCCCAGGCTGGTCTCGAACTCACACCGATCCTCCTGCCTCAGCCTCCCGAGTGCTGGGATTACAGGTGAGATTTTATTTTTTAATACATATTTTTTCAGAAGAAATTTGATCACTGTTGGAAAGCATCATAAAAAAGTTAATTCTTCTCATTTAGTGGTAAATGTTTGCCCATAGAAAAGCCAATTGGAAAAAAAAAAAAAAAAAAGTAATGTGGATTTGTAAAGGTTAATGTTTAATTGTTTGATCAATCTTACATACCTATATGTATTAATCTAAACTGATCTGATGATGAAAATATGTAATATAACCATTGTTAAATTTAAACAATAAAAAAATTGAAAAAAAAGAAAAGCCACTCATCCATGAGCCCAGTGTCCTGATGTTACTTGTGTGAAATCTAAAGAGCAGCTTAGCATTGTGCAATTGGTAACACTTAGAATTGGATCAGCTGGTGACATTAACTATAAGCAACAGAAACTCACTCCGTGTAGGCAGAAAAGCACTTATTACAGTGCTTTGGGTGGGATAAAGAACTGTTGGCAAACCTGAAGGAACGGGCTCGAGGCTAAGCATCTAGGAACAATGTCTGAAGGGCACCATGGAACTGGCTTGCTAGGGCAGTCACCAGGGCTAACACCCGTGGCACTCACACAGCCTCACCAAGGCTGCAGGGAGCCAGCACACTGCCAGTCCCATGTGTTCTGCAAGGAGCTCTCCATCCAGCTGCTCCTGACTCAGGAATAATCCTGGCACCAGAGCCCCAGCCACTGTCTCCATCCTGGCTCCTGAAGGGGTTGGGAAATCGCTTTCTTCATTTGTAGGGTGCTATAATTTCTTCTGCTGAGATGTTATCTTGGTGATCAGATTCATGGAATTATTAGAATGGAAACTGGTAATATTCTGAGATTTAAAATCCTACCTACAAGGTCCTCTTTCCCTCTCTCACATTTACTTTTTCTCATCTTATGTATGCCATCTATATCTTTTTTCATCTGGACCAACTATGAGAGACCCTAAATTTGTCTTCTTCAATTCCTTTTTTTTTTTTTTTTTTTTTTTTTTTTTTTTTTTTTTTTTTTTTTTTTTTTTTTTTTTTTTTTTTTTTTTTTTTTTTTGTCTTTTTGAGATAGGATCTCATTATCCATTTCAGGCTGGCCTTGAGCTCACTTTTGTAACCCAGGCTGATTTCGAGCTCACACTGCCTTACAGGCCTGAACACCATGCCCAGCCCCCAATTCCCTTTTTTAATTCAGAAGTTTGTTTTGTTTTGTTTTGTTTTTTAGTTTGAAGAGTAAAAACAAAAGCAAAAAAATAGCATAAACAAAGACAGAAATAGAGTAACACACAGCAATATATATGTTATAGATTATAAGCCTTTCACAATACTAAGGCTGGAATGATCTTTCAAAATTATAAATACGATTGTATTTTTATGCCTGGTTTTTCTTCTTTCAATGCTTTCCTGTTGTTTTTTTTAAAATCTAAATCTTTAACATCAGCTGTGTTTTCCAGTGTTTTGGTTGTCCCCACATATCTAGGGGACAGATTACTTCATCTTAGGTTGGCTTTCTGCCCTGAACCCTGCTCCTTATATGCACTTGAGTTCCTTTCCCCACACCCACCCCAGCCTTTGCAAAATTCTATTCTCTGAGTCTGAAAATGTCCCTCATTGACTTACATGAATTGTGCTTGCCTCAGGATTTCTCTGATTCTTCCAGACAATGTTTGTTCTTTCTGTTTTATGCTCTGTTAAACCTGACTCATTGCTTCATGGTGAACCTAGCCCTGTAACTAAATAAACACAAATGTAGCCGTATGTTTGAAATGTGTTGTCCCTGTTGAATCCAAGTTCTATATATTATCCGCTACTCTATATCCAACACAACACAGAACCTGAGATACTTGAGATCCTCAGTAGATGTTGTTGGATAGCTTTTCACAACCTTGTTTACCTCTCTTGCACTCTGAATCTTAAGGCTTTCATAGAAAAACTAGAGAAGCTGAAATCTGGCAAGGCTGAACCCCAAATCCTGAGAGCATGACCTTTTTTGCTCTTCATTTTCACCTTTCTAGACCTCCATTTTGCAATTGGGAACTTGGACTTTAAACTTAGTTGTTGCTTTAACTTCCCCTAGTACCCCTTTATTTTCACACTTCCTCTGCCCTCTGAAAGAGATCATAGGTGACTGAATTTTTCCATCTTTATATATTTGGCATACTTTACCAGATAAGCTACTTGGTTCTGGGACTTTCTACATGGGGGAGTTTTGAAGTACGAGATAAATTTGTCTATGTGTGGAGATTATCTCAACCAGCTTTCAATAAGAGAAAAAGAAATAATAGGAAATGTATGTTCAGAGTTTTCCTGCAAGTTTGCTGGAAAGAATTTCTGGGGTAATCACAATTAACAAAGGCACAGGGCAGGCTGGAACAGCTAGCATGGGCTCAGAGTGCAGCTTATATGTACAATTTCTTCTTAGAGGAAAATTCAAATGTTCTCTTAACTCCTTTCCCCCAATGGAATCAGAACAGCCCAGGCCACCTAGGATTTCCTTCCTTGTTTTGAATTAATTTATTACGGACTTTAATACACCTGCCTTCACAGGACCACTGAGATTTGCTCTTGAGTGAATAGCTGGGACTGTGGCCTCCCATCCTGGCTCATTCAAAAAAATATCGTAATTAATTTTTGTTACCTATTAAGGACTTTTCATCATCTGAAGGATTTGCTGTTATGAACGGTGGCATGGTACAAAGGATGAGAGGCCACTGAGAGTCAAGGTCCCATTCATACCCCAAGAAGGCCCAAAGGAACTGCCCCTAACCAGCACCAACCCCCCACCCGTGAGAGTCTCATAAAGACAGCCTTGAACTGAAGCTTCTGCAGCCTTTTATTGGTAAGACAAGGAAGCAAGGACAGAGGACGAAAGAAAGGCGTCTTACAGGAATTCACGTGGGGAACAAAGGAAGGACAGGGTAAGGTCAGGGGGATCTGTCCCATGAGTGACCTTAGGGCCATCTAAGTGGTAAATGGGCACAGGGGGAAGAGAGGGCAGATCATTCAGTCCTGAAGTGAATATGTTTAATCCCACTGGACTCGTAGCTCTGCAGCGTATCTTTGAATCTCTAACCATGCACTCCAGGAGGTTTTCGAGGTGCTGTTCCAAATGTTTCTTATCTCTGCATATGTACCTTATGCCCATTGCTACCACAGTTGGTAGGCACTCATTTTCTTTTGTACATAACATTGTCTTGTATGCTACTTGTGAAATATTTTCTCTCCATTTTCAACATATCAGCATGGTGTAAAGTGCTCAAGCTGCAAACTAAAACTAACAACTTTAAAGTAATAACAGCACTAATTATAAAACTTTAAGATTCATCTCTGATTCCTCTTTCCCTCTCCCCTCATACAATTTCTCACAGAGTCCGGAGTTCAGTCTTAAGAATCTGATCAACTCTTATTGTTTCTTTTCTTTCTTTCTTTCTTTCTTTCTTTCTTTCTTTCTTTCTTTCTTCCTTCTTTCCTTCCTTCCTTCCTTTTTTTTTTTTTGGTATCAGGAATCGAATTCGTGACCTCAAGCTTGCCAGGTAAGTGCTGTGCCACTGAGCTGCCGCCCAGCCCCTCATTATGTCATTGTCGCCAGTGCCCTCATTCTAATTGTATCCACATATTCTCTCATCTGAACCACTGCTGCTTTCTTTGTCTTCTAACTCCTATCTTGGGCCTCAACAATCCTCTGAGCAACCCTGGAGATTGAATATGACCAAAGTGTGTTATATGTGTGTCTGAAATTCTAAGGTAAAACTCCATCTTTTTCAAAGCTTTTTGTACACTAATGAATACATACAGGAAAAAATCTAATGAAATTTAAAAAAAACATGAAGTAAGTAATGGCATAATCCCCTGAGAGGCTGAAAATGGGAGGATCACTATGAGTTCAATCTGTGTAGTGAGACCCTGTAGACCCTGTACTAAAATACAATAAATAAATAAATAAATAAATAAAATCATCAAATCTCTTCCCTTTATAACTACAATAATATCACAAACCCTTCGTATCCAACAAAGTACTTCATGCTAGAGCACTGAATGTCCTATTAGCATTTTCTTGTCTTTTTTCTTTTCTTTTCTTTTCCTTTTTTTTTGTGGGACTGGGGTTTGAACTCACAATGTTGCACTTGCCAGGCAGGCACTTGTGCCATGGGGCTATCTTGTCTCTTTTCTTTTGTCCACCACCATGAGGAACAGTGACCTTCCAATATCTTCCTTCTCTCTTTAAAATAGCCTTTAAATTGACTAAAATTGTGTGTGTGTGTGTGTGTGTGTGTACATGTGTGTGTACATGTGTGTGTACATGTGTGTACCTGTGTGTGTGTGTGTGTGTGTGTGTGTGTGTTCTGGAAACAAACATTACATGAGATATAAATATTGCAAATAGCTTCTTCTTTTCTGTGATTTGAGGTTTTAAAATCTTAATGGTATTCTTCAGAATCACAAATGCTAGTCAGAATAAAACTCATTTCATGATTTTTGTCACCTTTGTGTTAAAAATTCTCTAGAGAATCAACAAGATTTGAAGATATACACATTTTTGTTCTGTTGTTTTCTGCCCTATTTCATTGAGTGTCATTGATTTGCCATTCACACTAAGATCATTCACCTGAAGTTAATTTTAATGATGTAGAGATAAAAAATGTATATTTTTTTTTGTCCAGGATATACCTCATTAGTAGGGTAGGTATGTAGCATGTGTAATACTCTGGCTTCAATCCCCAAAAACAAGAACAGAACAAAATAGACATAATAATTTTTAGACCATAGGAATAATTTTTAGACCACCTATTAAAAAGACCTCCCTTTCCCACTCTTCTGAGTCACCTTTCTCCTAAATCAAGATGTAGACGTGTAAGTCTGTGCTAGAATCTCTGTTGTGTTCCATTGACCCAGTCAGTCATTGTCTTAGTTGTGATAGTACTGACATCTGCTAGTTAAAATTCTCTAACTTTGATATATCTTAAGAATTTAAAGTGCCTGCAAGCAGGTGTGGGGGCTGAGGATTCAATCTCCAGGCCTGCATTGCTGGCCCCACCCCAGGGCCCACTGAGACAGCAATTAAGACTAAGTGTGCTGGCGTGGGCTTATAATCCCAGCTCTTGGGAAGCTGTAAACAGGCAGATCACTATGAGTTCCATCTAGTATTGAGACACTGAACTCCCTGTAGACCCATTCCTAAAATACAAATAGTAGTGGTGGCAGTAGTAGTAGTAGTAGTAGTAGTAGTAGTAGTAGTAGTAGTAGCAGTAGCAGCAGCAGTAGTAGTAGTAATAATAATAATAATAATAATAATAATAATAATAATAATGAATCTCTTAGCTATTCTTGGTTACTTATCTTTCTATGCAATTTTTAAAAATAAGATTACCAAATTCTACCAAGGAAATCTTGTCAGGATTTATGTACAGTGATGAGAATTTAACTTTAAAACAATATTTTATTGAGCTTATTGGTACAATTCAGGTATACATAATGATCATTTGCATCATAGGAAACTTGTACCTGTATATGATACATTTTAGTTCCTCTTCATTTTTTCCCATTCCCATCCTCTCAACTTCTTTTCTTCTCCTTATTTACAAAGCTTAGCTTCCATTTTATCCTTTTTTTCCTAATTTTTATGTCCCCTCTCTTAATCCCTCACCATTCCCCTTTCCTTGTAAGCCACTTCTTCCTGTTTCACAATATCTATTACATATTTTGCATTTCACTTACACTCTCAGCTCCTCACACTAGTTTCAGAAACAGGGTGGTGTTTACACGTGTGTATCTGATCTATTTCGCTTACGAGTATGGTCTCAATGTGCATCTATAAAAACTTTTGCACAGCAAAATAAATCAGCAGCAGGGTGAAAAGACAACCTACTAAGTGGGAAAAATTTTTTATCCTGTTGCAATTCAGAGAAAGATTAATATCTACGACATATAATTGAAAGAACTTAGACCCCCTAAAATTAAAGACCCAGTAAATAAGTGGACATCAGAAGTGAATAAATGCTTCTTAGTTGAAGAAACACAAATGGCTAACAAATATATGCTAGAAATGTTCAGTATCACTGATCATTAAAGAGATGCCCATGAAAGCATTGCTGACATTCCACCTCACTCCAAGAAGAATGGGTGCTGTCAAGAAAATACCTAATAACAAATTCTAGTGGGGCTGCAGGGGAAAGAGAATGCTTTTGCACTGCTGGTGAGATTGTAGGCTGGAATAACCACTATGGAAATCACGGTGGCACTTCCTCATAAATCTAAGATTACAGGTCCCATTTGACCAAGTTACTCCCCTGCTGGGTATCTTCCCAGAAGAATTAAAAGCATCACACCACAGCAACATATGTCCATCCGTGTTTAAAGCAGCAGAATTTACAATAGCTAAAAAGCAACCTAAATAAATGTTCATCAAGTAATGAGGAAATTATATATATATATATATATATATATATATATATATATATATGGCCATAAAGACAGATAAAACTAGGACACTTATTGTCAAAAGGATGGACTTTGAGATGATAACCATAGTGAAATAAATTGGATGCACATGTCTGAATATAGTATTATCTCTCTGGTGTGAAAAGCTCAAAAGTAAATAACATAAATGTACAAAAGATACCATGAAATAGGAAGAAACTGTTTAAAAGGAAAAGGATAATAAGGAGGAGAAAAGGAAAGGAAAGAAGGGGAATAATTAATCAGAAAAGTAGGATAAAATGAAAAAAAAGGAAGGATAAAATGAAAACCAAGCTTTGTGAGCAGGGAGAGGGAGGGGCTTGGAAAAGAGGATGATAAAGGGGCAGAAAAGAGCACAAGTAAACTTAGGTCAACCATATGACCCAACTATCCCACTTCTAAATTTATAATGGAAGGGAATTAAGTGATCACGAATACTGTGCACATTTTTATTGTGGACCTATTCACAGTATTTAAAGTATGGAATCTCTCTAGATGCCCACCAATAAATGAATGGGTAAAGCATATGGTACACAATGACAGTGAAGAATTTTTCATCCATAAAGAACGAAATCTTGTGTTCTCAGTGAACTGTGTGAGACTAACAGGTACCAGGTTACATGAAGTAATGCCATAAGCAAACAGACATGTGCCACATTTTTTCTCAAATGTAAAGTGTCAATTTAAAAATTGCAGAATATTTAGAAAATGAAAAGATACTATAAACGCTATGCTTATTTGATATAACTAAAGCAGGGCTCCCACATTAAAAAAAAATCACTGTAAATCAAGCCCCTTTTGCACTCTAGGCTGCCAGGATTAAGGCAGTGTCCAACCAATCAGTGGGATTGATTTAGTAATCACACCCTTAATTCTAGTGTCATGTACCCTAAATCCAGCCATCTCTAGGAAAGTGCCACCCATGACAGCACAAGGCTTTGGAGGGACATGTAGACACAAGCCATGACAAGTGGGAAGACTGAGATCATTAGAGACAGATTCAGTAAAAAAAAGAAATGCAAAGGCAAGTGTTCCAACCAAGGAATGAAGGTTTTGAAAGGTAAAACAACATGTTAAACAACATGTTAAAGGTCACATCATCAATAACTGATCATCTGACCTAACCAGACTTCATCTTTCATGCTTCACCTGGTCCAGCCTTGGATTGTAGGGTAAAAAGCAACTGAGATAGTAAAAAGACATCTACATACATTTATTAAGGGCCACAAACACCTCAGGAACACTAATAGTGGGCGAGCAACATATGGAACATAAACTCAGCAAGGATAATAAACCTCAAACAAATGCCTACATTCATGATTATTTCATTATAATGATTAGGTATATATTGAAGTCATGGATCCAGTTTACAAAAATCTAAAACAGCAGGAACAAACTTCATCTGAAAGAATCAGAGAAATCCTGAGTCCACTACTGTGCAGAGAAGTCTGTCAGGGAGAATCTCACAGTGACAGAACTACCACAGAAATGCTAGGACGGGTGTGGAGGAAGGAACCCGGCTCATGTGAGCAGCACAGTAAGCCGACACCAAGAGGGAGCCATCAGGATACTTTTTCAAATGCAACAGGAGTAGAACAGAAATAAGACTCACAATTTCTTTAGCAACTTGCAAACAAAACAGAATTAAAAATCAACCAGTCAGGATTATACCCCAGACAGTGGGATCGGGAGGGAGCCTCTCTGTAGAACACAGCTTGCTGCTGGCAAGTGTGAAGGCCCCCTTTAGCCTCTGGCTGAGGATGGCCAGGTATGTTTCCATTTTCGAGGGCTACGATAGCACAGCAGCACAGGTAGCAGTAACTTCTCTGTCAGGCCACTTGCTGTTCTGTGGTTTCGGACATTGTTCCTTTGCACTTAGCCGTAAGTCTACTTGTACAGGTTTCCAACACTCTTGAACCTATCCAAGGCCTTTTAACAAGCCTTTGCCTGCTGACACAGCCGGGTTGGTCTTCTGTTGCTTATAATTAGTATCCCCAGCTGATCTAGCCCTAAGTGTTTTTAACTGCTACATGTTGGTTGCTCTGATCTCAAAAAGGTGATTTCCCAGTGCTAGGGTCACTGGAGGGGTTCCTCCGCAGGAAAATTAGGTCTGATTCATGCTGTCACTCACCTGGGTCTCCCCTACATAACTTCTACCCTCCGCGTTAGCTGCCACCACCACCACATAAAGAATTTCTTAGTCCTCTTGCATGGCTTGAGGCACGAGACTGCTTTCTCTTCAGTAAAATCTCCTCTACGCTAAAGAACCCTCTGGTCTCTACATTCCCACCTATGGCACAATCTGAGGGCTACAGAGGTGATATTGGCAGAGTTGGAATCAGACACAATACATAACCTGGGGTAAGTTGTGTAATCACAGAGATTATCATATTTATTTGAAAAACAATATGCTGCAGGCCTTGGTGATTCAGTTCGTATCTTGCTTGTATTGTTCCTAAACATGTAAGAATTACTTCACATCTATAGTGAACTAGAAGTGATTGATTTAAAAGACCAGTCAGTCATTGGTGACTGTGAAAATTAAATTAGCACAGATCAAACCTCATTCCCAGAATGTGCTTGAAAATGGTATTTTGAGCCTACCCAGGGCCTTTTAACAAGGTCTTATTATTAGGCCTTATTATTTACAGCATAATTTTGACATACAATAAGTTCTTCACCCAGTAGGAGAGATGAGTATGATAAAGCAAACAAGTCCTTATTTGGGGACAAAAGAGAAGCGTTGTGCTTTCCCAACGGCCAGGAGCAGACGGCTTCCTCAGGTTTGCCTCAGCTGTGCTGAGCTGCCTTGCCCAACACCACAGCTCCCCGGATGGGCCACACCAGGGCCTGCCAAGGATGGGGGCAACTCTAGGGCACCTTGACCACTGTGACGGGAGAATAACTGTTGCCTCCATGTTATAGACAGCACAACCAGGTACAGAAAGGGCACACCGTTTACCTAAAATAACACCTGATGCTTGGTAGGACCGAGATTAAAACTCCCTGAGCCCAGTACCACACTCTTACTCCCTGCATACAGCATAGGCTCCTCTGTTGCATGGAACCCTAAGCCTCTTGGGAAACAACTGTGTAGCCGCTGGAAGAGAAAATTTGGTTTAGACCACTGAATTGCAACTCACGGGGCAACTTGGAGTAGTCAGGTGTCACCTTTGTGCAGTTCTGCCAGACCTGGCCAAAGCGCTCCTATGTTGCCCTTGCCCCTCCTGCCATGAAGGGGAGAATAATCCCTGGGACGAGAGGGGGCCCAGAACTTGCTCCATTGCTTCAGCCAACTCTGCTGGTGAGCTCTCTGTGTGGTTGCCTCTGTTGGAATTTGAGTGCTTTCCCTGTGGGACAGAAACTTCGAGCGGATATGACAGCTATTTATAAAACTCAGAGAGAGGAAGCCCAAGCATTTTGTATACCAGAGTAAAATTTTCATGAAGGAATAGAAGTTACTGGGAGGTAGGTTTAACTTTCATCAAGGATAGTTTCTAATTAATTTGATTAATGGGAGAATTTGTTGCGCGCCATCTATGTAGACTTGTGCTGTTGTTGTCCGAGTAAATGTTCAGCGTTTTCAGGAGGTGGAGCAGGTTATCTGTTCAACATGTGGTTCTGCTCCTGTGAGTCTTCTCATTGGAGAAGTTCTCTTTGACTTCCTTTTAAGGTCTCCCATGGTTCCCTGGCGATAGATAAAAGCCTTCACTCCAGCAGTGGCTAGCACATATTTAGAAGAGGTTATGGTTTGTGTCTAGTTGTCCCCCTAAATCCTCATAGAGTCATGGGGTGGACATCTAGAATTTGTGATTAATTCACGATCCAGTGCTAGGATTATGGATGTGAGTGCCGCTGGGATTACAGATGTGAGCGCTACACCCGGCCTGAAGCAGACAGCCTGAATGCAACGTAAGGGAGACAGGTCGCTGCCCACCGTGGCTGAGGCCACCCTAGCACCTCCACCAGCCCAGACGTCACCGCCGCCCCCCCCCCTAGTGGTTTCCTTGACTGCCAAGAGTAAGGCGGCCCCGCAGCAGTGGGTGGCGCGCTGGCAGGCGGTGGCGTCCGCGGGGCAGAAGCTGCACCTGCTCACCAAGACGCAGCTCCTGAAGTACGAGGTGTACCGCGGCCCTTCGCCCCGAACCTCTGCCGCTGGTACCGCAGTGCTCGCCGGGCCAGAGCCGACGCTGGAGCCGCCAAGGCGCAAGCCGCCCTACTGCAAGAGCGCGACGGCCCGGCAGGATGGCTCAGTGGTCCAAAGCGCCTGCTTAGGAAAGCTTGGGCGGCTGCAGGGACTGCAGTTCGATCCCCAGCACCACGTGCTGCGCCAGCCCTGCCCTCAGGGCAGGCTGAGCCGGCCATATAAATAAATAAACAAACAAACAAAAGTTCTGAAACAAGAAAAAATAAAAATTTTTTTAAAATTCTTAAAAAAAAAAAAAAAAAAGGAGTGCGTCTACCTGTGGCGCCCCCTACCTCCCACCAGGAGCCCAAGGTCACCCTCTTGCCCTTCCTGGACCAGCAGTGGCAGCCCCGCAGCCCCAAGCTGGCGCCGGGAGCCCTCAATTATAAGCGCCCAGATCATTTTTACTGGCTGCGTGGAGAAGGTGTTCCTCGTGGTTATAGAAAGGGCTGGATTGATCCTGTGTATACCAAATTGATGATAAACCAAACAACCAGATTTGAATACCCAGACAACTTCTAGAGTTGGTGCATTTAGATTATTCTGTACCTATAGAAATCCCCGTTATGAAATGTACACTAGACAAGCTTCCATTGTTCAAACAGCAATGTGAATATAACATATTTATTGGTGCAAGAACAGCGGACCCATGCTATTAAGGTCACACTCAGAAGCTTTTGAAACAAAACCGCACTGATTCGGCAGAAGCTGCGTTTAGAGCTAATGCTATTGCAAGCCTTTTCGCTTACACTGGAGCACAAACCATCTACCAAGCATTCTGGAGTGAAGCAGATGTCACTCGGCCTTTTGTCTCCCAGGCTGTGATCACAGATGGAAAACATTTTTCCTTTTTCTGCTACCAGTTAAATACTTTGGCACTAACTGCACAACTTGATCAAAATAACCCTTGTAAACAGCTGGACGTGGTGGCTCACTCCTGTAATCCCAGCACTTGTGAGTTCGAGACCAGCCTGGGCTACAAAAGTGAGCTCAAGGCCAGCCTGAACTGCATAGCGAGACCCTGTCTCAGAAAGACCAAAGAAAAAAAAAAAAAGCCCTTGTAAAAATATATGTAGGGGGAGCACAAAGCGAGCCCCTCTATGAGACAATTAAGGATAATAACATGAGAGGCTTTAATGATGACGTCCTGCTTTAGATCACTTTCTCCTGAACAAACAGGAGGAAGACAAGCCACCAGTGTCGGAAAATGAAGGGGACATTGGATTGAGGACTTTGAGTGTATTTAAATTGCATGAAAGAAACAATAAAAAGAACTTTAATAATGCTGTGTGTAACTGAGGTACTATATGCATCCAGTGTTGGGCCTGTATCTCCCCCTAACCGGTCTGGTCCAACCTGCGGCACAGAGGAGGAGAGGTTGCTGGGTCCGCGTCCGGTTTTGTCGGAACTGAGCTCCTCGGCTGACCGTCTCAGGACAAACAGCCGTGCCTTGGAGCTATCCGAGACTTGATGACAGCACCAGGGACAGAAGGAAGACACCTGCACAGGAATCCAAGCGGGGCGAGAGGAGCCTTGCGGAAACTGGGCTGTCACTTCCGGGAATCGCTTCCTTTCTGCAGCTGTATCAGACTCACAACAACTAGAGTCTGCACAGTAACCCACGATCAGCTCAGCGCTGAAAGATTTAAGTGTAGCGATAGCATATTGATTAAAAATGATTTTGCTTACATATTGCTAATAAAACTAGTTGTGTTTTTGAATACTTTGATATTGTGTATAATTTTAAACATACCGGCAATAATTCAAACACTGGAGAATATGTAGATACCCTATTTTCTTTTTCTTTTTATCTTTTTTGTTTTAAATGAATGATAGCAGCGTCTGAGTCCTACTCAAACTTATCCAAGTGCAAACAATATTTTGCATATACAGTAAACCAAAGCTTTAACAAAATTCTGTCTTGATTTAAAAAAAAAAAAAAAAAAAAGGAAGTGGACGGGCTTGCTCTCTGCAGCCATTGCTGCTCCTGCGCCTTCCTTTCACTCTTGCTGTTTTGCTGCCTTCCTCCTCCATGAACAGCTGCCCTCTGCCGTGTGCCGCTCTGCCTTGGAGCCTGCTAAGTATGGACCGAAACCTCCAAGACTATGAGCTAAAAGTAAACCTTTTCTTCCTCCATTTTTGGGTGTTGGGTATTTGTCCCAGCAAAGGGAGAAGAGTAACTGAGATACTCTGCCTTTTGTATGCATGTCTGTCTGTGATGTAGGCAGGGGCTCTTACCCTGTGAACAAAGGTATCTATCTGTTCCTCTGCTTCTCCCGTAAAGCGCAAGTGTCATGGCCTTGCTAGGAGTGTTCAGTGATTCCGAGGGAAATTAATGTGATCTGACTGCAACGCTACACATGCTGTATCCAGTTTAGTACTTGGGGTGGAATGTGAGCGGCAGACACTAGGGTGGAATATGAAGTATATGACGATCCAGGCGTACAACCCTTAGGCAAGGCCACAACACAGGGATTTATTTCTTCTTCCCTCCTCCTTCGCACACACTCCACTGCAGGACTCAGGTACACATGAGTAACATACATCTGTCTCTGTAGCATTCTGCCCTACCCACCACACCCTTACTCCTTCCAGGGGAAATAGAAGTTATTCATCCAAAAGTTGTAAAATGAGAGCTTTCAGTGCAAAGAGGGAGTCCAGCAAGTCTTTTCAGGAGCTAGGTGAGACATAGGGATGCCAGGAAATGGTGGACAAACCTGTTTTCTTTCTTCTTGCTCATGTTGAGGCCAGCATTAAAAACAAATAAAGCAAAACCCTGCCCTGGATTTCAAGCTACTTAGATCTTTGTGAACAGAACAGGTGGAAGACAGGCAGATGAGCATAAGGAGTATGCTCTAGTGCAGAAAAGACCTCCAAGGGGTCCTCAGTGTGGAGGACCGCCTAACCAGCTCTCCTTGAAGGAAGAGCAACTGTCTCTATTTTGACTGAGTCTGGCCCTATTTCATTGTATTGATATGTAAGAGCTGGCTAGGACTTTTGTTTATCCTTTCATTTGGCCTTAAGCAATGTATATTGGTCTAGCTGAGGTGTTGGTGATAATCTTTGAAGGTGGTATGCATGTCTCCCTGGTAACCTATACCTGCTTCTCCTTAATGTGAGCCGGTATGTGACAGGTCGAAGAGCCCATGCCCCGCACTGCCAGCTGGAAAGGAGCCTCAAGACAGAGGCTATGACTTCCTGGGACTTGAAAGACTACATCAAAGCTGAAGCTCCAGACTACCCAAAACATTAGATACTATGTAAATAGCCTTATGCAGATTACTCTCTCTGCATATCCTCTGCAGGTGGCAGATGTAAATGCAGGACCCCCACCTAGCTCAGCTCACAGTACTCACCTACCTCCCATAATTCTCAGTCATTCTTCCTCAAGTCACTCCTCCACTGAATAAAGCTGGGTGAGGCCTTGGATCACTTTTTTTGTTCCAGAAGACCTTCTTTGTAGCTGGACGTAGAGCCCCTTGACTCCCCAATAGCTACGAATATGTTTTAGTGCCTTTATTTTCACCGTGGGTTGCGTAGGAAGTGATAGATTGGAATCATCTTGGTGAGATTCCAGCAATGTGACTTTGCGATTATAAATACTGACTTCTTGAATCAAAACAAGGACCTAGAAGGGACTCCTACGCTCAGCAGCTCTACTTGGACAGAAAAAGACTGCACAGCTATAGGCTGGGGTGGGGGCACAAATAAGACAGATGCCTAGAAAGACATATAAACAGATGTGCAAAGCAGACTGGGAAATAAGACAAAGCAGCACAAGCAACTAACAGGAAAGAGTGAGGAGGATGCATGTCCAAGTCAGATGCGCGGAGTGAAGCTTCAGCAAAGGAGGCCATGGCCCAAAGCCCCCTGGCACCCGTTTGTCCCGACAGAATAGGACTGGAGCACAGCCACTCCTGTTCCTGTACGGCCCATGACTACTTTCCCTACAAAGGATGAAGTGAAAAGTTGAGAAACTTAGCACTGAGAAATCTAAAATGTTTATTGTCTGGGCCTTAACAGCAAACGTTGGCTGACCACTGTCCTTTATCTCCAGCGGCCTTTGAGATGGGTGAGCATGAAGGTTTTGGTGAACCATGCAATATTCCAGGTCAGTCCGTGGAATTTGAGAAAGAGGAGGTGACAACCTGGGGCTCCCAATTCACAGCAGTTTTTCAACTTTATTTTGAATATTTCTCCTGCTTGATGATCAAGGTTCAGGATCCAAGTGAGCACACGATGAGACATCCAGCTGAGGGCTCCACTCAAGCGCCAGGCTAGGGCTTCCCACTGGCCTGGATTTGGCCCTCTGCTCCTCTAGCACTTAAAGTAGACCACCACAGGACATGCAAATTAACAATGACAAGGGACCATCAAGCTGTAATATGGTGGGGAAGGGAAGGAGGCCCTAGGAAGGTTTCCAAAAGGCACTGAGTGGGAAGAAGTGCCACAGCCACCCACTCAGGACTGGCTTCACAGTGGGATGGATTTCATTCTCTCTTCAAATTAGACTTTCCATCAACAGAGGTTTTTTATCCAGTACCCATTCTTCTGGGAGTGGATGCATACAGTTAACATATCTTGATTCTTTTTATTCTCTTTCCCTCCCCACCAACATCTCTCCTCCTGTATCTCTGGTCTCCTTTCCCCCATTTGCCTTATAGTTATTTTTTTTTAAGTTTATGTTTGTGACACATAATGATTACATTTATTGGAGTTGTTGGTACCCATATAAGACACATGTTAACTCCTTCCATATTCCCTTCCCCTCTTTGCCTTCCCTTACTCTCAGTGTGTCCAAAGAGTGGCTTGTTATCAAAGCCACTCTGGCATTTGTTATTCTTGGTGACTGCCTTTCTTTCTGGGATGAGATAAGATATTAGTGTTGCTTTAATTTGCATTCCTTTAATGCTCTGAAATGTTGGGCATGTGCTCATGTTTACTGGTCTCTTGTTTTTCTTCTGAGAAGTATCAATTCATTTTACTTTCCCATTTCTTATGGGGTCCTTCATTTTTGGGGGTCCACTGCTTTGAATTGTTCTCTAAATATTATTCCTTTGTCTAAGGATTAACTGGCAACATTTTTTCCATTCTATAAGTAGCCTTTCCACTCACTGATTACTTCCTTTGCTGTACAAGAGCTTTTTAGTATATTTTCATATAAACCCATTTGATGATTCTTGCGGTTGCAGTTCTGTTCAGAAAGTCCTTACCTACACCTGGCTTCAGAATTTTATCTATTTTCTTTTCCAATTGGTTGTTTCCATTTTAATATTTAGATTGTTGATCTACTTTTATTTTGGTCTAGTACGTGGTGGGGAATATGAGGCAGTTTTCCCTGTACTATTTGCTGAAGAGGCTGACTTTCCTCCAGTGTATGTCTTTGGCTTCTTTGTGAAGGATCACACAGCTGCCTGTATCTGGACTTGCTGCTCCATCCTCTGTTCTATGGCACTGATGCTCACGCCTGTTGTCGAGCTGGGACCAGGCTGCTTTATCTGTAGTATAACTTTGCAGTATAACTTGAAGTCAAGTATTCCCTGCTTTGCTCTCGTTATCCAGGATTACTTGGGCAATTCTAGGTCTTTTCTGGTTCCATATGAATGTTAGGACTTTCTTCACTTCTGTGAAGAAATCTGTAGGTCTTTTGACTGGGATTAAATTAAATCTACATATCACTTCTGCAAGTGTGACTATTTTGACAATACTCTGTTCATTCTGCCTATCCAAGAAAGGGGAATAACTTTCCAATTTCTGAAGTCTGCATCAATCTTGTTTCCAAAATGCTATGACTTTTAATTGTAGAGGTTTCCACTTCCTTGGTGTGTTAATCCCCAGGTATTTACCTTTCTTATTGCTATTGTGAATGGCATCATTTTCCCAATCTTTTCCGATGTGTTCATTATGGTGTATAGGAAAACTACTGATTTCTATGTGCTGATTTTGTATTCTCCTATATTGCTATATTTGATTATTAATTCTAAGGGTCTTTCGGTGGAATTTTTAATGCAGAGAGCCATTTCTGGTGTAAATAATGATAACTTGACCTCTTTCTTATATCCATTCTTTTTATGTCTTTCTCTTTCTTGATTGCTCTGGCTCATGGTTGAGTACTATGCTGAACAGGAAAGGTGATAGTGGGCATCTTTGTCTTGCTGGAGATTTTAGAAGGAAATTTTTCAGTTATTTTCCCACTTGATATGTTGGCCACTGGTTTATCACAAATGACTTTTATTAGATTCAGGGAAAATAGTTTTATTCCCACTTTCTACAGTTCTTATCATGTATGGGTGCTATAGTTTTCTCTATCTCTTGGTAAAATCATGTGGATTTTGTCCTTGCTTCTATTTTTGTGTGTACTACATTTATTTATTTATCTTCTTTTATTCTTTATTCATTTTAATGAGAAAAAAAATGAAATAGTAATGAAACAGTTTCAAAACAAGTTAGGATGATTACAGTAATTAATACCATGCATATTGTTGCCTTCATAGTAGTTATTGAGGACAAGATGCAGACCTGATATCTTGTCTACACAATATTAGTACAAACTTTTATTCTCAATCAGCTAAGACAAAGCAGCTGTATATCTATCCTAACTCTGTTGTGTATACATATACATATATATGTATACATCTGTATTTTAAAGTTTCTAATACTAGAAGAAAGTATCATACCATGTCTTATAAGTAGATTTTAAGTTGAAGATACAGTATGAATCATAAAACAAAAATTATAATTAAATAATATTCAGAAAATCAATTAAATGTTGATTAATTAAAAATTAAATATTTCAAAACAATATTCCAAAATTCAAATCAAATCGTGAGTCCAACTTAGAGGCCAGAATGTTATATATCATATGTATGAATCTGTAATCAGTTCAGAGTATGTGTGTACTACATTTATTGATTTGTAGATATTTACCCATCCTTGCGACACCAGGATGAAGCCTACATGGTCATGGCGTATGATCTTTTTGATGACGTGTTGCATTCTGCCTGCCAATATCGTAGTGACGATTTTTGAATTTATACTCATTAAGGAAACTGGTCTCTAATTTTGCTTTTTAGTTAGGTCTCTCCCTGGTTTGGGGGTAGAACGATACTGGGTTCCATAAATGAGTTTGGAAGCAATCTTTCCCTTTCAAATTTATTGAAGAACTTGAGGACCATTGCTATTATAACCTGTGGAATTCAGGTCCTGGCCTTTTCTTTGTTGATTTTTTTTTTTTTTTTTTTTGGTCCTGTCTCAAGTTACTTGCTGATTTTTGGATTGTTCAGAATATGTATGGCTGAGCTTGGTTTAGTTTTTATAGTTCATATGAGCCTCGGAATCTGTCAGTTTATTCACGGTTTTTCAATTTCCAGGAATCCGATCTCTCATAGCAGCTGCTATCTTCTGAGTTTTGCCAGCATCCACTGTGACTCCACATTTCCTGTTTCTACTTTCACTTATGTAAGTATTCCTTTTTCCTTTTGTTGTTAAGTTCAGCTAAGGGTTTATCTGCATCACTTATTCTTTCAACAAGCAGCTCCTCAGGGTAGCCAGTGTCCTCCTGTCTTCAAATCTCTGCTTTTCTTGCTGACTCTCTGCAGAAATTTTTCCTTCTACTTCGAAGATGACCTTTCAGACATTTTCCACATCCTTTCTTTCCCTTGGCTGCAAGAAATATGATGATGCTCCATTTAAAAGACACAGCCAGGCACCACCCCTGCGACGGCCAGGCTGAGCATACACAGCCATCGACGGGTTTCAGAAGAAAGATAGGGCCCCCGTAGTCCGCTTCTAAGAGACAGCACGGTGTAGTCCCAAGCGCCGTGTTTCCTGACCTTCCACCTCTGGTCCAAACACCAGCATTTTCAGTGGCCACCTTCTCTGTCATACTGCCCTCTGCTGCTCTTATGCGGTCACTACAAGAACTCAGAACTTGGCTCAGTTCTGTTCCTATGGGACTCAACAACTAAGGTTTCCAAGAATAAATATGGCTGAAAACTTAACACAAATATTTAAGTACCCAGAAAATTGCCAGATTATTTAGGATGCAACTCCAAATGCCCAGACTTTAAGCTTGCCCCAAGACCCTGACATGTGACTTCTCAGGATGGGCCTTGTCTCCTGCCTGTTGTGTCTGTGAAAAAGCTCACAGAGGGAGGAAGGATCCATGGATCATGCAGGAAATCCCTGGACTGACTCTGGGTGCTGTCAGAGGCCACAGGACTGAGAGGCGTGGACCCCCTTCAAGCAGCAGAATGTCGTTTTCCTCTTTGGTCACAGAAAGAGAGTAAAACAAAGTCTCTAGGGACGTCTTCTCAGAGTTCTGCTGAATATCCACACCATCCACTCAGTTTCCTCCAGTTGGAACCTGGCGGTGTGACCAATCAGAGAGACCCAGGCCATGCCTAGGACGGCACACCACATTTTCTTTCCTTTACTTTTTTGATTACATCTCTCACCAACGCTCTTCCCTGCACTGTACGCAATGCATTTTTCCCTGCAGTGCATTTTTCTCTCACTGAATCTCTTAAATGACTTCCAGCTAAAACGATTGCCTAGACAGCTAAGAATCCCCATCCATCTATACCTCTGTCCAAGTCGCTGATGTGTTTCTAGCGCCACCAACTGGGAACTGGCGGTACTGTCAGAACAGAGACACCTGAACTTCAGGTAGGTAAGGCTCACAAGGTCAGCACCTTGTGAGGTGAGGACTTTGACAAAAGAGACACAGGCTGCAACAAGGTTTCCATTCTGCTACTTTGCATGATGAGGAAAATCTTTTTTTCCTGGCCTAGTGAACAATCTTGGAAGCCACGTTGGTCAAAGGAAGTCGAGCGAGTATCCATCCAAATGGAATTAACTGCCATAGGTGGCATGTACACTGGAAAGTCCCAAAATAAAACAGATCCCCTGCACAACATCCATTCGGGTGGTAACCCACAGGAGATTTTCTTTGACCCTCCCACCCTGCGTAAATCTCCACTTGGCTTTCCCAGCATGTTGATAAAGCTTCTGTCCCATCTTCCTACCCTGTAGCTCTCTGGGTAACCATCAGTAACTGCACTCCACTCTCACTGTTGTAGACAGCTAAATTAGAAATATTACAGGCAGTCAGACAGGGCCAGGCCCTCAAGGAGACAGCATGGAAGACAAGATACCTTGCAACTGTGAGAGAGAAGGATGCTTCTGCTGTGGGCCAGACCTTAAGCAACGACTGAACAAATGCTGACCTCCCTAAAGGGAAGCATCTGGGATTGATCATCACCTTGAGGAAGCCAGGAAGGGTCACCTATCTAACTGCTACTGGCTACTGGATGTATTCCTGTTCTGTGTTCATGCCCACTTGCTATGTGACTCGCTTCACCATTTGGTCCTGGATTCAATCAATTTTACTTCAGCAATGGAACTTGTAACCTTATTGGTTGACCGTAGTTTTGTCCCAGCTCAGGCCCACCTAAGTGTGTTCCCATGTTCGCCATCATAGACCCACCTAAGTTCCTAGGAATGGCAGGTTGCTGGGGCAACCACTCGGGTCCCCCTTCTGACCCTCCCTCAGACAGTAGCTTTCTTTCCCCAATAAATATTTTGCTCTGAACCTCCATTCATTCCTAAAATTCTTTCTTCAGTTTTAGAGAACAGGAACTTGTCCCAGGTATCTGTCAGGTTGGGAGTTTCATTCCCCTAGATTACCACTGAACCATAGCGTGCTCCTTCTACAGTGGAGAAGAAACTGTAGAAAAAAATGATGTCTTAAAGACTAGAGCTTCATAGTTAAGCAGTCAGACTCAGCTGACCTTGGCCACACAGCTACAACTCAGAAGTAATTGACTCAGGTCTGTCTGGCCAGCTGCACAATGCTCTGCACAAAAATATTTGTTTTTCTAAGCTCAAGGACTTGTTTTCAAGCCTCAAGGACTCTCTACCTGACACACAGGCTCATCCTGTCAAGGTCACACTAAATCTTGTCCCCTTGTCCAGGCTCTAACCACCCCCATCTTCCTGCCTCATGATAAATAGCCCTCCCATTTAAACCTACCCAGACACTTGTGCCTGATAACAAATGGCAAGATGTGTGTAGTCAGTTGCAGATTAACCTATGTATGTAACCAATTACCCACCCTGTACTGACCGTTCGCAAAAAGTATATGAGATGCTTTTTTACTTTAAGCCAGGGCTGGGATTTGGAAACTGGCTTTTCCCCCTGGAGAGCAGTATGGCCAGTATAAATAAAGCTGTTGCCTTCCAAGTGCCTCAGTGCTGAATGCCTTCTATCTGACATAGTCCTGATTTTCCCACAATATTTCAAGTTTTCTGCGGCTTCAAACCTAAATGCTGCTCTCCAAAACACGTGCGCGCACACACACACACACACACACACGCACGCACGCACGCACGCATGCACACATGCATGCTCACATATGCATGCACGTAGATAGGAAAGGAGGAAGGAAAAGAGAAGGAGTCTGCCTCAGGCAGATGCGCATTGACTGTTGAAATAAGCCTCACTCGATCCTGAAGCCCAGCACTGTAGGAGGTAAGTGTTAATACTGATAGCCATTTTATTTTTATTTCAAGTGTTGGAGATTGAGTCATGAGCTTGCAATGGAAAATCTGAAAGATGCTAGACCCCAGCCCCTGCATCCCCCAGAGGAGCCCCTCTGATGGGGGGCTCAGGAAGCCCTTGCTTGTTGTGTTCTCTCACAAAGAAGGAGGCCCAAGGACCAGAGATACAATGATGCCAAGTGGACCCACCTCAGTCGCCCTTTCTCCTTCTTCCCATCTCCACCGAGCGAGGCATCACCAAGTAGCCTCCAAACAAAAGTTCTACAAGGGCTCAGAGTAACGGCATCACTGCAGGGCAGTGAGCAGAGTGTGGATGGGCACCAGAGCCCCTTGCCACCCACTCTGCCTGGGCACCTTCCTACAGCCTACGGGGTGCCCCCACTAGGGATGGGGAAGCCACAGGCACAGATTGTAGATGTGGTTCTCAGCTTTGAGGGCAGAGCTTAATCTTCTTTGTTCCTTGTACATAGCTCCTCGCTTGGAATTACTCTGAGCTATGCTCAGCCGGGAGTAACCAATGGAGAAAAAATGTCCTCACAGGCAAGCCATTGCACATGCATGCATGAAAGCTGTCCCCCCCGCAAGCTACGCTTCCAAGAGACAGTGAGGCCTACACAAGTCAGCCTTGCTTGGAGCATCCCTCCCAGGCCCACTCTCTGGTCTCAATGTTGACCCTGTGGCCAGGCTCAGCCAGTCCTCCTGAGTGCTGCCTTCACCACTCCTGCTGCCCTCTGCTGGCTCAGGTAGGTGGCTCCAAGCTTGGAGCACTCTTCCTTGGTCCAGGCCCTTGGTTTCACTCTCAGGGGGTTTTGAACATCAAGGAGAGTTAAAATTGTAAGAAGACAGTGCAACTCTAAGCAGCAGAAATAACCAGGATGTCTTCACATTCTAGTCCCTCATCTTCAAGAAGACATTTGCAATACTTCTCATTCATCTCCTTCTCTCCTCAGCCAGCAGACTCCTCCTGCACTCTGAGAGGATGAGCTTTGCTTTCTAGGCCCTCAGAAAAACAGCACCTCAGAACATTCCTTAATGTTCTCTCTTACTAGTCCTGAGGATGAATGGATGTTTTCTATCAGAAAGGAGCAGCCTTCCAAGTAAGCAGATCCAAAGGCAGGAGCCCATAACAACCCTAGAGACAGTGTGGGACATTGAAGAATAAGGTAGAGGCATAGCTGCATTAGGAACATCCACTGCCTCAAGGAACTATCTTCCCTCCTGCCAAGCGAAGGACTCTCCTGGCCAGCTTAATAGGAAGTGCAGAGAGTAGGGCCATGAGCCTTGGGACTCCAGAATATCCTGGAGGAGAGGGTAGAAAACACAGTGTGTAGGATCTCCACTCTGGGCCAGCACTTTGTCATGATCCAGTCCTCCCCAGGGGCCAGCCTAGAAACAGCTCTGGAGCAATCTCTTCAGCCAGCCTCTGGGTCTGTCCATGCATGAGAAAGATATAAATCCGGAAAGGCCAAGGTTCTGAGAAAACTTTTACATGATTTATACTCATTTGCATGACTCCTCTGCTTTCGTAAGTTAATATGATCCTCTCAGTTCTGCTTTGATAAATTCATATTGATATCTCTGGATTATGCCATCATCTCCCTCTAAAACTGATTGTTAAATCTTTTGTTACACTGTACCTGGTCCAATAAAATGACAGCTTTCTGAGCACATACTATGCATGAAACATTGACCTGGGTGCTGGAGATACAGCCAAAATAGGAAAGGACCAGTTAGAGAAATCAGTGATCTTCCTGATTTCCAAATATGTGAGTACAGATCTTGTAGGAGTGATGAGGTCCTCAAAGTAAGTCTGTAGGGTCCTTTGTGACGTAAGGAAGGAAAAAGTATTCCATATAGAGGCAACAGCTGGCAGAGCTATGGTCAGGCTGCATGGCCTCTGCTTACTCAGAGTTTTATTCTTTCATTTACCAAGTTTGTTTTCCTTAGCTCTCTCTCCTCCTAGAACTAGATGTAAGGCATCATTCGGTGGGAGGGCAGAAGATAAAAGAGAGCCAAACAATTGAATTGCCTCAATACAGGGATTAAAAGTGACAATTGAAAATTTGGCCTGTGTCTCCCCAGGAAGTAACCCAGCGTTACCCAAACAAATCTTGAGATTATTATTAGAGTTCCTGAGATTCTGGTGGAACAGAGAACCCTAGAAACTAGAAGAAACTTCAAATTGGCCCCTTCACCTTGGGTAAGGGAGACTAGAAAGGTGAACCCCTGGAACTAAACCTCCCCGCCAAAATTATACGCCAAAGAGCCAAGTTTATGACTTGAGGGGCCTTATGGAATACTCAACCTTTAAATGCTTGAAAAACAAAAGAGTGATTATCCCTGGGATGTTTCCTTGGGATTTTAGGCGAGTCCTGGAGACCAACAAGGAACCATCTTGAGGCCATTGTCCCAGGTGCGGTCTCCTTTCTGGAGAAAGCGGTTAGCGCCTTGGTCTTAGGATCGAAGATTCCGGGACAACAGGGACTGGCAAAGACAGCATGGAGGAGGGGCTCAGGTTGGGTTTCAGTCCTGAACTGGGAACACAGACAGCAAGAAAAGGAAGGTGAAAAGCACCAGAAGGTGATAGCATTAGTGGGTCATGGGATGATAAGCTTTTCGTCAAGGCTTTATTTAGCTTGTCAGCAAATTGCTGCTTGAGCATCTCCTAAGGCAAGCCACACAGTCGGCTGGGACTCTTCCACTAGAATTCACTGTTCAGTGCTGAAAATCTCCTTTGGGCGTCAAGTAACTATGCACCTTCTTCTCAGTCACCAGTTCTGCTTAAGAACTACATAAAGTGCTCATGCTCCCCCGCTGGGGCTTCCCCCAAGAGTACAGACAGCAAAGCCCAGACTTGTCTCCTGCCTGTCATAGCATCTCTTCCTCTCCCATTGTCTCCTGAGGACTAGAAGAGTTCCTGAAGGTAAGGACGTGTCGGGAGCAGCAGGAAGCCGGGAAATTGATAAGTGTGTGTAGGTGGAACTTGGCCCAGTGCCTCAATCAAGGAAGCTACCTCACTCCTGGGATAAACATCCTGTCTGGTTAAGGTCACTTTGTCGCTAGGCAACCTTGTTTCATGTCTTACAAACTTTGCAAAAGTATAAATAAAGGATCATTTTGTTGTGCCCCTGCATTAGTCTTGTCAGTCAGGCAGACCAGTGACCACCTAGCCCAGATTTTGTCTTCTTGTCTATCTTTTATCATTCCTGCCGCCGTGTCTTCCTGGGTAGAACCAGCTGCAGTGAGGCCAACAGATCCCTACAAGGGTGGACATCCTAGACTCACACCAATCCATGTCACGACCTGTGCTTTAAAGTCTTGAAGAACAAGAGGAGATTGCTAAAGTGGAATGGCAGTTGAAATAAGCAAAGCATGGCTATACTCAGTCAGCAACCAGATACACCTCCATAGACAGAGTCCAGGGATTTGATCCCAGTTCTCCAGCAGAAAGCCGGCAGAGCTTTCCTTCACCTGTCCTCTTGCACTCTCTGCTCCTCCACTGGAGCACTGACCAACTGCCCTGCACATCAGTGAGCTTCTTTAAAGCACGCTTGACATGTGGGTGCCCATTTGTGTTATTTACTATCCAGGAATGTAATACACAAACCCATGTGTTAAGAAAACACAACCTTCAAATTTAAAACTGAAAATCCCCTCACTTTCTCACCTGTGCTTCCAACATGGTGGATGCTGCAAAGGTCTGGCTCTTCTATGCCTTCCAAGATGGACTCAGAGGTGAAGCCTCAGCCCCAAAGTCCGGCCTCCTTTGTAGCCTGAAGACCAGCTTCCTGATGGCAGAACCACAACCCTGACATCAGAGCCTTGGGCCCACACACCCACCTTCGTTCTGCAGCGGCTCTCCTGAGGAGGGCAGGGGACTTTGTGAGACTGCCCGTGAGCTGCAGGAAGCTCCCCACGAAGTGAGAGACCCATAGGAAGCACAGAGACAGGAAAATGCTGACATCCCCATTTCCAGAAATTCCTCCATCCCCTCATGTAGCCTCCCGGGCACTCCCTGGTGCTCCTTCAAGTTCTGCTCCCTTGTCCAGTACCCGCATTCCCATCTGGGACATTCTCTTCCAGGTCAATGACCAGAATTAGATGCATATAGGAACATAGGACTTATTGAAAGACTGCATAGTTAAAAGCAACAACATCACAAAGGATTGGGAGCTTCCAGGCTTAAAGTCAAGAGTCAAACACAGCTGTCTTTAGGATTAAAGAATTGATGGTTTGAAACAGGTTTCAGCATGTGAATTAAAAAGTGAGGGAAGGGAGGAAGTTTGGGTAATTTTCCACTCACTGAGGCAGTTAGTGTGATGCCTTTTGGTTTCTCAGAACCTCAGAAAAATTTGGAATAAGGCAGGCAGAAATATTGCAAGAGTTCAATCTAATGTTCTTCCCTCAGTCTAATGTTCTTCTCAGACCGGCAGAAGCAGTAGGGCTGGGGAAGCAACAGCTGGAGGAGCAGCTTTCCTGGCCACAGAGCTCACAGCTCGCAGGGCTCCAAGCGAGGCTTCACAGCATAGCACTTCTGCTATTCTCTGTTGGTTCCTACAGGTTGGAGCCCAGAGGGCTCTATTGATCCACTGCAAGGAAACCTTCAGTGGAGGTGTTGTTCTCCTTGGGACTACTGAGAGGTGAATTTCCCTGGGGTGTGTTGTTCTTTGTGGTTGCTGAAAGAAGGGAGCAAGGTATGGGCAGGGAGAGAACCTGGCACTTTCTTGTCCAGAAGGATGTGGCCTTAAAGGACATGGTGGCTCCTGATGTTTTGTTTCTGCTTTGGCAGGCATTTCTGTTGGCATGGAGGATACTGTGTAGGAGGGCACTTCTGCCAGAGGAGCTAGAGGGCAGGACTCAGGTATTTTTAGAGGACAAGGCCCAGAACCTTAGGAGGACAGGGCTTCAGGACCCGAGGAGGGGACTGCTGCTACTGATAGAACATCCTCTCTGCATCGATGAAAGCCTGCATGAAACAGGAGACAAACACTGTTAACTTGATGGGCAGAATATGCAGCTTCTCCTAGGATGGCCCCTTCTGCTACCTATTTTGCTCTTAATTCTCAGAGACTCTAGCCTTCCTGTCATTCTTGTTAAGACAATGACCGACACAGAATGTCATCATGGTTGGTAACAAAATAATCCCCTCATGGCAGGGAAGCCTCACCTGGAGAACTAGAACGCCACCTAGACTCTGGCTTCTGAGAAGAACACGCTCGTAGTGAATCAAATGAGAAGAACAACAGCAAGGGCCTGGGACTAAAATACTGAGCCAGAGATAACAGTAGAAAGAGACTACGGGGAAGGCAATGTTGGAAAAATTATAGTTCCGTTTGCATTCTCTACAAGGACTTCCCCTAATGTGGAGCAGGGCTAACTGGCAGTCTGCAGGAAGACTAGGCAGGAGGGGGTCACGGCTAGGAAAGAGATCCCCCCAAATCCTGGACTAGCCCAACACAGGTCACCAGCACAGGGATTGCTTCCCAGGCCCTACAAGGCTTCAGTCTGGTAAAGAATGAACACAGGTTCCAGCGCAGTGGGACTTCCATTCTCTCAGGCAAGATTTTCTACCTCTGAGTCTGTAGGCCTGTTTTTTGCTTACTATTAGGGGTGTCTGTCTCTCCTGCTGTCTTTCTCATCTCTACACCCCTCTTCCACACACTCTGGACAAAATCATGGCAGCTTGCAGTGGTGCATATGTGTGCATGATGCCAGGCAAATATAGTAAAAAATAAGGGCCAAGGATAATAGTCCATATGCTAGCGCTGCTTGGTTGGCACCAAGAACGCAGCTCAACATCTCTGCAATCGCTGCTACATGTCACATCACAGTGAAGGCAAGGGGGAGACGTGCTACCAAATGAAAATCATCACCATTATAGGAGCCAAAAAATAAAACACGTGAAATGGAGCTATGAAGGAAGCCTCCCGGGTCCAGTTTTTCCACAACCATTTCTATGACCTAAGACTTAGATTTACCTGTATGTAACTTCCGAAATGAAATGAAAACCAAGGACTCATGTTCTGCCTGTGAACTGGGGTTGTCCCGTCTGCCTCCCTTTGCCAACTGTCTTTACTTGTATAGTGGTTTTCCTGTTCGCCTTCTGGGTGTTCCCATCTCTGCCTCTGTGTCCTCACTGTCACTAGCACCACCAGCACCACTCTGCTTCTCTAAATCTAATACTTCCAGAGACTGCTCCATTAGTATCAGTCTATTGTCAAAAGAAGGATGCCAGCCCATAGGCCATCGCAGGGGTCTCACCACCGAAGAATAGGGTCGTCTTACTCACCTTCTTCTGCTGCTCCAGGCCCCCTGGATCCAAGTGCTGTAAACAAGGCCAAACTGGAGTCCTTTTATCCCAACGAACAGCCTGATAAGCAGAGAATGATGATTTTCTAACCGTTTCCTCACTCTCGGATATATCTCATTGCTTTCCTGAAGTCAGTTCTCAAACTCCTAGTTGGCATTTAAAATTCCAGTGTGGCAGCTCTCTGATGACTAACCATATTTTAAGCACTCCGAAGAATTTTCTTCAGAATGTGAGCATCTCCTTGCGCTATGTAAACCTCACAGGACAATGGGACTGAAAGGTCCCAGCCTTCTCTGAAGAAAAGCTTCAGGAAAAAAAAAAAATCCGCAGTGCTGAAACCAGAAATTCTGGACTCCTAGACTTTACAGATCACTCTTCATGTTTGAAAATTGGAAAGAAAACCTTATCTGGGGGAAAAAAAAAAAAAAAAAAGGCCAAGCTCTGCAATTAATAGTGACTCTCAGGCAGAGACAGAAAAAGAATAGCAGCTTTTTCCTCCAGCTCACTATGCTGTCAGAGCATAGAGAAAGGACCAGGGCTATGTCTGCACCTCATCACTCAAATGCCGGTGTGTGGGCAGTGCCATTGGAGAGGGGAAGGACTTGACTGGCAAAAGACACAATACATTTTGAGATCTGCAAATAATTTGATTCAAAACTTAATGAAAAGGGCTGGGGTGGTATCTCTGTCTCTAAGTGCCTGCTTGGCAAGGGCAAGGACCCAGGTTCAATCCATCCTACCACATGCCGTGCTGGCCCCAAAATCAGGTGTGGTGGCACATGCCTGTAATCCCATCACTGGAGAGGCTGAGACAGGAGGCTCACTACAAGTCTAAGCTACATAGTGAGACCTTGTATCCAAATAAATAAATAAATTACAGTGCCATGGAGTGTGAAGTAGAGGTGGGCCCCTTTGGAGGCAGGGAAACCGGTGACAGCAATGTCCCCAATAAAGGTGGCAATAGTGGTGGTGAGACAGACAGGACAGAAGGCTGGGTGGCATGGCTCCCAGACTGCCTCATTCACAGCTGCAGACTAAGAAGAGCTGGCAAATCCTGATGGCAAATTTGGTGTAGGGCTGAGTGGAAGGTCTTGGGTTAGAATAGTGCCAGGCGCTGGCTTCCAAGTTTCACTGGCTGGGAATGTGAATTGGGAGCATGTTAAGAAACACGGAAAAAGCAACGAATTCTGACGTTAAATTAACCCAAGGTGCCACAGAATACCAAGTGGGTGTTAACCTTTGGACCTAGAAAACAAGGATGACAAGCGCTTCAGCAGCGAGCTGGCAGCTGCCTCCAACTGAGAGGGGAGTGAGATCAGCAATGAACGCGTAAGGAAGGAGCCCAGGGAAGTGGAGGAAATCCAGCAGAGGAGAAAACAGGAAGGGAGCAGATAAGGCTGGAAAGGCAAGAGACTATCTGCAGCTCCCACTAACCCTAACCATAACCGTGACTTAACTGTTCCTGTTAACTATAATGTTTAAATCGGACCCATCTTCAGTTTTTCTTTTAGGTATCGGGGATTGAACTCAGGCCCTTGTACTTGCCAAGCAGGCATTTATTCTTCTGAGCTATCTCCCTGGCCCCCTTCAGTTTTGCTTAGATGCTTACCCAGTCAATAACTAAACCCCATAAATCTACCTTTCTGACAATGTCTCTCTCATTGGCACCACTTCTATCAGGACCAACTTCCTTCAGATGTGAAGATTTTGATAACTTCTTTAAAACAGGTCAATCCTATTCTCACTCCACCACCTGATCTAACTTGTCCCCTCCTTGGCTATCAGAATTTTAACATGCCAGACATGATCACATCAAAATTTTAATGCATGTCACTTGTGAATCATTAGTGAATGAATACCAAGATGAATCCCATCACCAGGCGCATGAGGGCTCTATGCTTAAGCCCCCTTTCCCCTCCACTTCCCACCCTCCCATTGTCACCAGCGTCTGGCTCTATTCCAACCACAAACCCACTGGCCAGGTTTTCTGAGAAGGCCAGAAAGGAACCCTGGAACGAGAACTTTCCTCTTCTATGGTTTTGAGTGAACTCAAGAATGATCAGGAATGTGAGACTTTCTGTATCACACAGAACATTTACCTTGAATATTAAGAAGGGGCCAAAACCCAATTTAAAACAATTGCTACACTCCACACCTCCTCCAAAACAGCCAGAATTTTTTTCAGGACATTGAGAAAAAATTGCTTAAAGAATCCTTGGATTTGGGCCAAGGACTATGATGTGGGAAGAGGAAGCTTTTGGAATCTCACACTAGAAAAATACAGAGAAGGGGAGAATCAGTGGCTGTGATCCAGAGCAGCTCTCCAGAAGGGGGAACGTGCCAGGCCACAGGAGTTAAAATTTTGTGAGTCTGTGGGGGGATGGAGAGCACTGCTAAGAAGCAAGCCAGCTTCCCCTCTTCCAGCAATGGTGAGCCTCTCATGTCTGGCACAAAAACATCTTCGCTGCGTGCCAGCACAAATTCCCAGACTCTGAAAGAGGTGAGAAGCCAGGAGGTGATTTGTTATGGCTCTATGCTTATGTCAAGGAGCTGGGTTGAGCTGAAGCCTTGGAATCACCCAATAATCTCTGCTGGTGATTCTGTGGTGATGTCACAAATGAACTTCCCCCTGCCGCACCCCTGGTGTCCACAGTTGCACTGAGGAACCAGAGGGAAAATCCGCCTTCCCCAGCACAGTGGCACCATCCACCGCGCTCAACTGCTTGTCAAGCTAACTGCCAGCACAAAGGGGTGAGTTGCATCGGATGACTAGAAGTGCTGCTCTTTACTTTTCCTGACTTGAAGGTGACATACAGCACTCCAAGCACTAAGCAGGGATGGGAGTGCTGTCTATATTTATTCTAAATAGACATATTAAGAATTTGTGGCTGGCGAGATAGCTCAGCAGCATAAGCTCCTCTCTGGCAAGCACAAGGTCCTGGGTTCAATTCCTGATACCATCACACACAAAAATATAATTTAATACTTATTGATATATTACATTCCTGTTAACTACACTTTGTATAAGTTGTTAAGAGCCTCTTGACCAAATAATAAGGCCAGCGAGTTGTCAAATATGTCCTACAGAAAGGCCAGGAATGCAAAGCACATGTGCCCTCAGCGTAAGCGGTATGTGTGTATGCAGCGCGCTGTTGTCACGTGTGCAGTCTGCCTTAGGCATGATAATCAAAGTAAAGATTACTTTTTGGTAGAATGCTATGGGCATTTTCATTGTAGTTCATATAAGAATGTACTTCTATTGTTCTTTTTAGACTTGCTACACCAAACACCAGTCAATGTTAAAAATTTAGATTTTAAAATAAATAATCAATATTAAAACTTCAAAAATGTTTCCTGTTGTTTTCAATAGCAAGCAGTGCGGGCATCTCATCCTGCCAAATACAGATTCAGCAATTTTAGAGTTTGAGTTAGTGACCTGCCTGCCCCAAGAACCATGCTGATTTTAAAATTAAGTTAGATATTACTTTGTTTAGTGAAACCTTGTGTCGTTTCTGATGCTGCTTTTTTTTATCACTATTTTGTATTCTTAAAAATAAAAAAATAAATAAATGAAATAACTGGGAAAAATTCACTGTATGTACACGCTGAAAATATAAAATTAGATAAAAATTTTATTTTTATATTGTGAAGAGAAATCAAAGGTGTGCCCCTTAGATCCACTATGAAATAATGTCAGAGAATAAAAGCTGTCTTCCTAGTCTGAAGCTAAACCACCCATGGGGAAAAGCCTGGTCCGAAGCAAAACTTAAAAGGCATTTCTTCTGAAAATCGTATTTTGGGGTCCTAGTATGCATATTTTTGCTAAGTTAGAATTTTAATTTGTCTCCTCCCCTTCTGATTCTTTTCTTCACTCCAGTTGCCTGGCAGAACCTGAGTAAAGGGAAGGGAAGGTTTAGAATGGCCCCTGGACAGCGCAGACTAGTTACCCTGCTAGTGTCCATCTTTAAGGGAAGAAAGCAACTTTCTAGATTTTGGTAGCTTAGGTAGGACATAGGATAA
>PVJA010008128.1:0-2500 GCA_004027025.1 Myocastor coypus
TCTCTCTCTCTCTCTCTCTCTCTCTCTCTCTCTCTCTCTCTCTCTCTCTCTCTCTCTCTCTGTGTGTGTGTGTGTGTGTGTGTGTGTGTGTGTGTGTGTGTGTGTGAAACTTAGCTTGACTAAAAAAAAAAAAGAAAAAACAGAAAAGAATGCCCAGGCACGGGGCTGTCCTCCACCAGCCTCTGAGAGTTCCTACACTACAGCTCCCAAACAAGGGATTTCTGGGGGTCAAGGCCCGTCTATTCCAGGTGCTGATACCTACAACTGGGACCGACCTGGTCAATGTCAGACTAAATTGGTAGGAAAGAGCTGCAGTTTCAGTTGGATCTTCATAGTAGTTTCCAAAGGATTCCAAGAGCTTCACACAGAGGCATTTTCTCCACAATAGCTGCAAGATGGAATCGGAAAGTCCAGGAAAATTATGAAAATCTTCTTGCCTGAGCCCCCTGCTCAGGACACAGATTTGGCCTAAAACCTTTAGCCTGCCAGCATAGCCCCTGCCTTCTAGCAGAGGGTCAGGCAGGCAGTCTCTGCTCCCCTATTCCCCCACCACCCCCAACACACCCCCCCCCAACCGAATCACAATCAGCGTTTGCACAAGAAACCCTGGTGTTTTGTACACACAACAGGATTTGAGAAGCCCCTGAGGGCTTGGCTCCGCCCCACTTCTAGCCAGGAAAATTGTACATTCTGGGTGTCAGGCCCTGGTTTCCTCCTGTCCATTGCACCCCTGCCTGAGTGCTTTTTAGGCCTCTCAGGGCCTCTGCTTAGTTCCAGTCTTGCACCAGGGCCTCTTGCTCAGGGAAGCCTTCTGCGCCCCTTGGATAGCACCTTCCACTCACCCATCTCAGGGTGGAAACCTATGTTTCTGGCTTTGTTGATTCTGATCCATCACCCACTCCACATAGATAGTAAATTCGGTGATGACAAGGCTGTCTTTCCTGTCACCTCCGTGTCCCAAACGCCAAGGGTAAGGTCCATATACGGCCCATGTGCTACGATAGTAGCCCAGGGAACAGCTAGATGCACATCATGAGGCTGTGTAATTAGGAGTTTTGTAGGCACATGGTAAGCTACTCAGTTTCTGTCTTGAGGCATGTCCTGGAATGTTCTAGAACAGCGTTCTTTTATTTCACTCTAGGTAATAAGAAAACCACTACGACCCGAAGCATTTTCCTGCATAATGAATATTATTCCAGTTAATCCTCACTATATTTCACACATTTTCTAAGTAAAGAAACTGCAGCTTAAGGCAATGATTCCAGACTGAAAATCCTAAAGGGGCAGGGCTGAGCCTCACGCTACCACACCGGGAAGGCTAGTGACCTCCTCTGTGCCTTGGGTTGGCTGTCAGCCTGGCCCTCAGCAGACGTGGTGTGCCTACCTGGCCATGATGATGTGGACTTTTCCTGCACGCCACCACCTGCTGCTGAGCACGGTCCTAGGCTCTGGGGACAGCGGTGCACAAGGAACATCAAGTGCCTGCTCTCCTGGGCCAGAACCAGGGTGCATTTCAGATGCCAGGGGGTGAAAAGATTTCAGAGGGAAAGTAAAGTTTGCCGAGCAAGGGAAGCTAAATGGAGGAACTCCGCTGTTGGGAGAGCACTTTGGTTCCTCCTTCTCTGTCTCCTTAGCCCTGGGTTCAAGATCCAGGGCGTAATACGTCCTCAGTGAGCATGGGTTGATGACTGACTGACAGATCGAATTAGTTACTTACAAAATGGACAAAAGCCAGCTATGTTGTGTGTGACCATCAGTCAGAGTAGAGAAAACAGCCAACTTGAGGGTTGCAATTTCTGGTCTTGTTGTTCTTCCTAAAGCACAGGTTCAAGACCAAAATGACCTCTGTCATCCCTAGAACTTCAAAAAAAAAAAAAAATCCCACATATGCACACCAGCATGCAGCTCATTGTTTGGGAAATTTTGGGATCAGGATTTCTGAGTACTTGTGATTCAGCTTGGTTTTGAAAATAACTGCCAGGTTGAGACTGACATATATGAAAGGTCGAGATATCCTACTCTTAGCCCTGGAAGTGATAACACTGTCTCTGTTAGGTTGAGTGTCTACCATGTCTCATGCCAAGGTTAACTGAGTCTCACCCAGAGAGAAAAAGGTGACCCTGGGAACAATGGTCAGCAGGTATCTGCAGCCCTGCGCTGTGTGGCGGGCAGAGCTCCAAACATACCCATTGTTTTGTCTTCATGAACCTCGATGAGATAAGTCTTATTATGTCTCATGGATTAGATTGTTATAGACATTCCAGAGAAGATTCAAATAAACACCAGTGAGGTGACTGAAATCGGGAATGGACACAAGATCGTCCGGGAGCCAAATTTAGCCAGCCACCTGCTTTGATAGAACTTATCATCTCGACTGGTTCACACATTTTTAAATGATTGGGGAAAATCGTGGACATTTGTTCTCTCCTATGTTACATAAATACCTACAGAAGAGCCTTGATTTCTGTCTCTTGGTCTGCAAAGTCTACATCATTGTATT